>CAKNXH010052378.1:0-21516 GCA_932178445.1 Andricus quercusramuli
TAGGTTTTCGCACATCGTGTGCTCGCTATTGCGCGCTTCGTGGGCTAATACTCTCGTAGTAAACTTCATCGTTATGACTTGCTTTTGGTTTAATTACGTCAGTTTTACATAAAAAGAAGAAATAATTTACTTAAGGTTCTATCGACCTTAAGAAACACATTCTCATCAAGACACTCGCACTTCGCGCTCGATATTTGCTTTCAAAATCATGTAAACCTCGCGCTCCACGCTCGTTTCTGTTCATCCTATAATAGAAACGCAAAAGTTTGAGCGTGCTTGCGGCACGAGATTTGTTCGTCGCGCTTCGCAACGACTATATGTGATGTTCTATGTTCTTCAGATAAAAATGACTAAATGTGTATTTGATATCAAATGAAGAAGGAAATTCCATTACTGAAGTGTAGATTTCCGTGTCTTTATAAAAAATCATACAATTTGAATGATGTTTTACAACTACCCGCAAAGGATAGAAAAAAAGTATCTAAGTCGTTTTTTGAACATGTATATGATAAATTTTAAAATGATTATTGAAAAATGGATATTTGACCAAACCGGGGGGGGGGGGGGGGGCAAATCTTACACAAATCTAATACCTTCTCTGGATGAGAATGTAAAAATACAAATTTTCAAGTACCGTGAGCATTAATGATAGTTATTTTATTGTTTTAATGGTTAGAAATAGTATTGAGAACATGAAAACAATGAGATATTTTGAGAAAACACACGCGAGATGAAAAAGAAAATAAATAAGCAAAGTTTTGATGAGAATGTGCCCACTTATCGGACAGATTGTTTCACTGTTAATGTAATTTTTACAAATAATACAAAAACTACACATCCTATCAAAAAGTGACAAATAACAAATGTGTAGATCTTTTTTAAGTGCTTAATTTTTGTTCAATCATTTATTGTCGTAACTTGCATAGTTTGTCCGTAAAATTAAATTTTTGGATTTTTCATTATTTTTTGTGCAATAAAAATGTGAATTTTCAATTTTTCAAGAAAATTCAAAAAGTCGTTATGATACCCTTGTAGGGCGTGCAAAAAAAAACACTTTTCTTGTCTTGACTTTTTTTCATATCGCGCGTTGTTTGGCTCAAAATGTTAATTTTCGTTTGTTTTTTTGGATTTTGAAAATGCTATAGCTCTGACAATTTTACTTTTATCGAAAAAAGTTATTAGGATAAATTGTTCGAATTTCCATGTGCTATGAAGAGCCGTAAATAAAAATTTCAAATTTCAAAAAAAAATGGTCACAAAAAATTCAAAAATGCTCTAACTTTTTGAAATTTTGTCCAAAATAGCTGGCTGACGAACTCGTCCTTTCTTTTCACACTCTTGTGAAGTGTGCCACGGGGCAATCCAATCGGATAATTTTTTCAAATGTTATCGTGTTTACAGACTACAACGACAACGACAACGACGACAACGACAGACACGCCGAGGTAAAAACTATTTTTTCTGACTCAGGGGGTCTCAAAACGTCGACATTTGATGGAATCCGCGAAAGTCATTTTTCACATAAAACCAATACATTCTCATTATGATGAGAATGTAAAAAGCTAAAATGGCCATACATAACTCTATATTCGTACCGACTGTACTATACGGTAGCGAGACATGGACCTGTCAAGACAAGGACAGGAGTAAAATTAACGCGAATGGCATAAAACCTCTGCGCACAATATGCGGAAAAACACTGATCGACAAAGTCCGAAACGAGATAAACCTCTATTTATGTGGTACAGGAGAGACTCTAGTTGACACGTGCGACAGACATCAGTTAAGATGGTTCAGACATGTTGAAAGAATGAAAGATGAACGACTGACTAAGCAAGTGTATAAAGGTAAAGTAAATGGCAGAATGCCCAGAGGTAGGCAGCCGAAAGAATGGTTAGAATCTGTGAATGAGACACTAATTCGAAGAGACATAAGAAGCCATAGAAACAAGAGAGCTTGCATGAAAAAATGCACGGACGTTAAGGAAGCTAGATTAGTATGCCAGGACAGAAAAGTGTGGCGACAAATAATTTTTAAACAGAGTGACAATAGAGTGAATGACGCCTAAAACAAAGACCTTGGATACTAATGGGCTTAAGTGGGGAACCACACATAACAATTTTGTGAGGCTCTTCACTTGGATTGATCGTTAGAGATTGATCAGCAACCTGGGTCGGAGCAGTGTTGTGGATCGAACGTGTCATTTAAGCAAATAACACGAGAATTCTAGATCGATCTAAAATATCAGCACACACCACACACCACTATTTCCCAACTGAGCAAGTCACGCCTACCCCGAAAGGGAAATGGCTCAATGGTATAATAATAATAGTATGTGACTTTTTTCCGGAAAAAAACTGTGAGGCAAAGAAGAACGAGAAGTGCATAGCCCCATATCCCTTAGGGCCCATTCCTGTTTGGAATCAAATCTGTATTCAAAGTGAAAAATTGGCCAATTTCAATAGTTTTTGTATAACACGGTTTTTTTTATGATCGGGCTAGAATAAAAAGTTTTACACCAAAACTATTGAAATCAGCGAATTTCTCACTCCGAATACACAGTTGGCAAAACAGGAATAAACCCTGATTACCTAAAAAAAAAAGTAATTCTAGTATTTATAGAGTAATGAGGCAATTCTATTTTGAGATTGGGTCCTGGTCCCAATGCCCTTAAGTTGAAAAATAATTTTAATTCCTTTTCTCCAATTTACGATCGAAACTTATATTTCCCGCAGCTAGAAAAAAGATTTTAACGTTTTTTTAAGGAAGTGTCTACGTGTACCGAAATTTCGGTACAAATATCTCCGAACTACGACTTTGGCTATTTGTATCGAAATTTCGGTACGAACAACTGTCAGATACTACTTTGGGTATTTGTACCGAAATGTCGGTACGGATATAGCTCTCAAATACTATACTTTGGCTATTTGTACCGAAATTTCAGTAGTAAACTTTCAAAACGCGAATACCTCCAATTATTTTGAAACTCCGTATACCTATGCATTTTGAGGTCAAAACTTCAAAAAACTACAAGAATGTCATGTTTTTCGGCTTAATTTCAGTTAATAATAAAAAATTACAAAAAAGCTTCAAATAGAAGTTGTTGATCTCCTGGAAATACACCTTTTATGTGATATACTTGGGAACGTTCCACTGGGACCTGAGGGGAACCTTCCATTATTGTTGTTTGTAACAACAATTATCTCGTAAACCGTAAGAGATAGGTGAGAATGGTTGTCATTTTTGAGTTTTCAGTACCGCATACACTACACTATAATATGATATCCGTATCATAAATTGACATCGATTATTTATGTTTGGAACGTTCCCGGAACGTTCCCAAGCGGCGGACATTTTACACCTCCCTGGAACGTTCCGAAAGTTCCCGTGGAACGTCGCAGGAACGTTCCGTGCTATTATGGTACAGTTTTTCTGAAAACCCAATATTTTACATGACATCCCTATCCCTTTCCAAAGTCTTATGGGGGGGGGCACCCCTGTGATTGGTTACAGAAATAATGTTGGTCAAACCCTTACCCCTTTCCAACGCCTTATGGGGGGGAGGCACCTCTGTGGCTGGTCACAAAAATATTGTGGGTCACATCCCTGGCGGACCGAACGAACGGAGCGGATACGCTACAGCGTATCCTTATAGTATCCACATCGTATCCTCTCCGTATCATGCAAGAAAAACTCATTAAAAAAGACAGATTAACATTTCACTTGTTGAAATTCGGATTCTACGTGAAATTTTGAGTTAAAAGGTCACAGAGTAATCGCAATAGTTTTTCTTGCAACATTAAAAACTTTTATTAAATATAATACTTATCGATGACGTGCGCTGAAGGCGACTTCAAACGCATCGTCATTCAGTAGCAGTTCATAGGCTTTATCCGTCGACGATGCGTTTGAAGTCGCCTACAGCCCACGTTATCGATAAATATTATATTTTTTGAAAGTTTTTAATGTTGCAAGAAAAAATATTACGATTACTCCGTGACCTTTTAACGCAAAATTTCACGTAGAATCCGAATTTCAATAAGTGAAATGTTCATCTTCCTTTTTTAATGAGTTTTTCTTGTATGATACGGGGAGGATACGATGTGGATACTATAAGGATACGCTGTAGCGTATCCGCTCCGTTCGTTCGGTCCGCCAGGGATCCTTACCCTTTTTCAACATCTCGTGGGGGCGGGAGAGCACATCTGTGACTGGTCACAGAAATAATTATACTATAAAAAAATACTTGGGAACGTTCCACTGGGACCTGAAGGGAACCTTCCATTATTGTTGTTTGTAACAACAATTATCTCGTAAGCCGTAAGAGATAGGTAAGAATGGTTGTCATTTTTGAGTTTTGAGTACCGCATACACTACACTATAATATGATATCCGTATCATAAATTGACATCGATTATTTATGTTTGGAACGTTCCCAAGCGGCGGACATTTTACACCTCCTTGGAACGTCGCAGGAACGTTCCGTGCTATTAGGGTACAGTTTTTCTGAAAAACCAATATTTTACATGACATCCCTACCCCTTTCCAAAGTCTTATGGGGGGGGCACCCCTCTGCTTGGTTACAGAAATAATGTTGGTCAAACCCCTACCCCTTTCCAACGCCTTATGGGGGGGAGGCATCTCTGTGGCTGGTCACAAAAATATTGTGGGTCACATCCTTACCCTTTTCCAACATCTCGTGGGGGCGGGAGAGCACCTCTGTGACTGGTCACAGAAATAATTTAGGTCACATCCATACCCCTTTCCAGCACCTCAGGGGGGGGGGGGGCGATAATCGGAGGTATCGGTTTTTCGGAAGTTTATCCCCGAAGTTTGGGTACAAATGAAACGCTGAAAGCAAAAGCGAACGAAAAAAAAAACGCACGCAGAAGCGAAGTAAAAACGCGCGAGAGCAAAAACGACCTAAGAAAAGGCGAGAGGAAAAACGAGCCAAGAATGAAGGGGAAGGGTTCCCCCACTTTGCTCCTTTACATCACGTGGTTGGTTTCTCTCCTCGACGGTCAACTCGGCCATCCTCGTGTAAAGCCGAAAATGCACGAGCACGAACCCGAGATTCGGGCCGAGCTCGTCCGACTTCACGATTCGGTTTCGTTGGCTATTAGGAGGTTTGGGTTGATTTTTGTTTTCAAAAATTCACACCTGAAAGACTTCAAATACATGTGGTGAAGTCTTGAAATATTTCATGATTATTTTTTTTCAGGAATTAATATGAATGTACAGGGAATACATTATAAGACACTGGAGGTTTATAAAGTTCAATAATATATTGAATATTGTGTATGGGATTTTAAAATTAGGTTAATAATATCGATCGCTTTCAGGTGGTTCCATTTTTCACCATTTACGTTTTATTTTTCCATCGATTTTAAATATTGTGAAGTTAAAATGGTAATACATAATTATTATTTTCAATTTATTAAATTAGTCAACATTTTTACTGTATGCTTACCTTTGATAATTATCTTTCTTTTCGTGCTATTTTAGGCTATAATCACAATTTTAGGGATTCTTAGAGAAAAGCCGAAAAATTATTAACTTGATATAAAAACTTTATAAAACCTTCAATATCTTAAAATATTTATCTCAACATTATAAAATTTAGTTTTTACAATTTTATTTTAATTGTGAAATAACTGTAATTGGGACTTAATTGTGAATAATTGTAAAATAAATGTGACAAAATTGGTTTTATAAAGAAATATCTCATGATTTTTAAAAGACAAAACAATTTTAAAGGTAAGTCTTTGTAGTATTTTAATAACTAATGAACATAATTTCAGAATATTTTTTCTTGATTCTGCCCTGACAAGCTCAAGCATGGTAGAAAAAACCTTCGTGAAATTTCAAATAAAAACTGTACTCAGTATAAATTGATTATAAAAATAAAAAATATTAAAACCGTTTATAAATATTCCGAAATTTTATTTGAATATTCTTGTAAATAGTCGGTCATTTTTAAAATTTTACGACATTTTTGTACCATGTTTCACCTAAGGGAATACATTTCATAAATAAAATTATAAAAATATCTCAGTTAGTGTTTGGTTGATAATTATTATTTTTTGTTGTTGTTGAAATTTTTATTTGACATATCTGAAATACTGAAACATTTGGTGAAATGTTGTTAAGAATCCTATATGAAAATTATATTTATATAAGCCTATAACAAGCAAAAAAATTTTAACAAATAAACAGTTATTCGAAATTTTTATTTTGTATAAAAAAATATTTTTCGCTTTAAATTAAAATTTTGTTGAAATTTTTCTTTTTTCTTCATTAAAAAATTTTTTATTTAAAAATTTATTCTTTTGGTTAAAATTTTATTCCTTGAAAGTTGATTTCAACTGTTTTTAATTATAAATTAGAATTTTTCATTGAAATGGCAATTATTACATTTTTTGTTGAAAAATTCAGCTTTTTTGGTTGAAAATTCAACTCTTTAGTTAAAACTTATATATTTAGTTAAATTTTGATTGACATACAGAAATATTAGAAAATCTTTGAAAAATTTCTTAAGAATTTTAGAAAACTTATACCTATAACCTTAAAAATAAATAACTTAAAGAATAAGTAGTTATTCGAAATTTTTATTTTGTATTAAAAATTATATTTTGCCTTAAATTATGATTTGGTTCTGATTTTCCTTTTTTCTTGACTAAAAATAGTTTTTAATTGAAAATTTATTCATTTGGTTTAAAATTCATTTTTTCCAAGTTAAATGAAACCATTTTTTACTACAAATAAATTTTTTTATTGAAATAGCAATTATCACATTTTTCGTTGAGAATTAATCTTTTTGCCTGGAAATTAAACTATTCGGTTGGAAAGGTTTTTTTTTTCTTCAAATTTTAATTTGAAATATCTGAAATCTCACAAAATATTAGAAACCTTTTGTCAAGAATCTTGAAAAATGTATACTCATACTTACTGTTACAATTTTATTTTAATTGTAAAATAATTTTAATTGAAAATTAATTAAAAATAATTGTAGAATAAATTCAACGAAATTTATTTTATAAAGAAATATCCCATGATACTACCTCCGCGGTGGCGTGGAAATGAGTTCTATTAAAAAATGTGTGGGATTTTCTAAAATAAAAACTGCATGAATTTCTGACCTTCCTTAATTTTATTTTTTGAATGTCTCTAAATCTGAATTTTGTTTTGGAAAAATCATTTGAAAGGCAACTCTTCATAGTACTTTAATAACTAACGAAGATATTTTTATAATTTCATTCCTGAAATCTATTCCGTAAGGTCAAAGATGGTACCAAAATGTCGTATAATTTCTAAAATGACAAACTATCTACAAGAATTTTTTTAGATGAAAGTCAATGTGTATCATATTCAAATAACATTTAGAAATATTTATAAAAAGTATTAATATTTTTCACTTTTCAAAATTAATGTATACAGAGTACAGTTTTTATTTGAAATTTTACGACAGATTTTTGTATCATGTTTGACCCCAGGTCAGAATCACGGAAAATTATTCTGAAATTATGTTCCTTACTTATTAATATGCTACAAAGAATTATCTTCAAAACTGTTTTGCCTTTACAAATCATAAGATATTTAAAATAAGTTTCGTTGAATTTATTTTACAATTATTTACAATTAATTTCCTTTTAGAATCCTTTGACAATTAAAATAAAGTTGTAAAAGTAAATATAAATATAAGTTTTCCAAGATTCTTGACAAAAATTTCGAAATATTTTCTAAGATTTCAGATATTTAAAATTAAAATTTGAACAAGAAAAATAACATTTTCAACCGAATAGTTTAATTTTCAAGCAAAGAGGTTAATTCCCAGCAAAAAATGTGATAATTGCTATTCCAATAAGAAAAAATTTATTTTAAATAAAAATAAGTAAATAAAATAAAATAAAAATTTCGAATAATTATTTATTCTTTAAGTTATTTATTTTTAAGGATATAGGTATGATTATAATTTTCCTAAGATTCTTAAAAAAATTTACAAAGATTTTTGAATATTTCTGTATGTCAATCAAAATTCCAACAAAAAATATAAGTTTCAACTAAACAGTTAAATTTTCAACTAAAAAATATGAACTTTTAACCAAAAAAGCTGAATTTTCAACGAAAAATGTAATAATTGCCATTTCAATGAAAAAATTCTAATTCGTAATTAAAAACAGTCGAAATCAAATTTCAACGAATAAAATTTCAACCAAATAAATAAATTTCAAATAAAAAAATTTTTAATGGAGAAAAAAATAAAAATTTCAACAAAATGAAAATTTAAGGTGAAAGATATTTTTGTATACAAAATAAAAATTTCGAATAACTGTTTATTTTTTTACTTTTTTTTCTTACTTTAAGCTTATATAAATATAATTTTCATATAAGATTCTTGACAACATTTCACAAAAATGTTCAATATTTCAGATATGTCAAATAAAAATTTCAAAAAAATATAATTATCAACCAAACACTAACTGAGATATTTTTATAATTTCATTCCTGAAATCTATTCCCTTAGGTCAAACATGGTAAAAAAATGCCGTAAAATTAAAAAAAAAATGACCAATTATTTACAAGAATTTTTAAAATAAAAATCAATCTGTATCATATTCAAATAAAATTTAGGAATATTTCTAAAAGGTTTTAATATTTTTTTATTTTTAAAATCAATTTATATAGATTACAGTTTTTGTTTGAAATTTCACGAAGGTTTTTTGTACCATGCTTGACCCTATCAGGCCAGAATCAATCAAAAATATTCTGAAAACATGTTCATTACTTATTAAGATACTACAAAGACTTACCTTTAAAAATCATGAGATATTTCTTTATAAAATAAATTTGATCACATTTATTTTACAAGTATTCACAATTAATTTCCAATTATACAGTTATTTCACAATTAAAATCAAATTGTAAAAACTAAATTTTGCAATGTTGAGATAAATATTTTAAGATATTAAAGGTTTTATAAAGTTTTTATATATTAAGAAAGCATATCAGGCCAACTTAATAATATTTCGGCTTCTCTCTTAAAATCCCCAAAATTGTGATTATAGCCTAAAATAGCACTTCAAGAAAGGACATTACTAATTATAATTATATTAATTATTATTATTATATTATTGTAATATATTATAATTATCAGAGGTAAGCATACAGTAAAAATGTTGACTAATTTAATAAATTGAAAATAATAATTATGTATTACCATTTTAACTTCACAATATTTAAAATCGATGGAAAAATAAAACGTAAATGGTGAAAAATGGAACCACCTGAAAGCGATCGATATTATTAACCTAATTTTAAAATCCCATACACAATATTCAATATATTATTGAACTTTATAAACCTCCAGTGTCTTATAATGTATTCCCTGTGCAATCAGATAGAGTAAAAAATTTCATATTAATTCCTGAAAAAAAATAATCATGAAATATTTCAAGACTTCACCACATGTATTTGAAGTCTTTCAGGTGTGAATTTTTGAAAACAAAAATCAACCCAAACCTCCTAATAGCCAACGAAACCGAATCGTGAAGTCGGACGAGCTCGGCCCGAATCTCGGGTTCGTGCTCGTGCATTTTCGGCTTTACACGAGGATGGCCGAGTTGACCGTCGAGGAGAGAAACCAACCACGTGATGTAAAGGAGCAAAGTGGGGGAACCCTTCCCCTTCATTCTTGGCTCGTTTTTCCTCTCGCCTTTTCTTAGGTCGTTTTTGCTCTCGCGCGTTTTTACTTCGCTTCTGCGTACGTTTTTTTTTTCGTTCGCTTTTGCTCTCAGCGTTTCAAATAGCCAAAGTAGTATCTGGGAGCTATTCGTACCAAAATTTCGGTACCCGTAGACACGGTCTTTTTTTCACTTAAAATTATACTCATAATAAAAAATTTAGGAATCTTTAATTTTTTATGCATCATACCGATTGCCATTGCGAATAATATCAATGACTTTCAACTAATTTTGCCTATGCTGCCGTCCTGATGAAGAAAGTGTACAACTGCAGTTTGACATAAGGGTCACCTTCGTGTTGCGGCGTAGCAGTAAACTGGCCTTACGTTAAACTGTAGATGTTATATTTCTTTATCAGTGAACAAGCAGTTTTTTTTTTTACTTAAAATTATACTTGTATTAAAAATTCTATGAAACTTTAATTTTGTATGCATCAAACCGATTGCCATTGCGAATAGTATCAATGAAATTGATATTCAACTAATTTTGCCTATGCTGCTGTCCTGATGAAGAAACTGTACAACTGTAGTTTGACATAAGGGTCACCTTCGTGTTGCGGCGTAGAAGTAAACAGGCCTTACGTTAAACTGTAGATGTTATGTTTCTTCATCAGGACGGCAGTATGCTTGTATAAAAACAGGCTGGAAATACTCCTGGCACCATCTGCATTCCACGTTTCAGCTGATAATACTAGTGAACTCCCGCTAAGGTACAGTCGTTACAGGTTTCCGAGGGAGAGATTTTCAAATTGGACAAAAGATCAAATGCATAAAGATGTGTTCATCAGATCTTATTGTATGTTTAGCTTTTTATTCACTTATTCAAAAAAAAAAAAAAACTGCAAGTAGCACAGAAGCTATTAAATATGTTCTAAAAAATAAATTTGCAAATTAATCAGTAGCCAGCCACCTAATTTTTGAAAAATATCAGTTTTGTTTGAAATATGTACTAATCGTGAACAAATCTTTATGCGCAAATAGTTTTATTCCGTCATTTCAAATCTTAAAAACCACGTCAAATGTTGTTAAATTTATATTCGATACGTATACTATAATATATGAACCAATAACAAATACAGGAACAAATAATGCAAAAAAATCGGTTAAACTCAGATTCGAATAAGATTGATTCATTATTATACAACGCTTGTCTTTTTGTGCCCATTCAATAATCGTTAATAAGACTTAGTACTTTTGCGAAAAACGGAGCCGCCGATTATACATCACGATCGTTTCAACTACGAAAGCTGGCGGCTCCTATCGCTCGTCCTGTTCAGTCCTTACATCTCATTGCCAGTGATACAGCCTCTTGACACAGGCGCACCAGGCACGCAGGGCCCAGCGGTCCCGATCCACACTCTACTGGTTTTCACGCACTTTCACACAGTTATAGCTATCACACTTGATTAACGAATTGCATAGTTGTGATTCTTCCACTTACCCACCGATAAGGTGCTGACCTCCCACGAGCACAGCTTGCTTGCAGAACACACACGGCTGAGCAGAAACGGCGATAGAAGCGACTGACCGTGCTCGCGGCCGTGGGTGCAGTACAAGCGCCGGAACCGGAAATGCGAAATGGTGAAGATTCAAACTTGAAACGCGACGTTCTCACGCTGTTCTTGCCAGATAATAGAAACTCTCTTACTCAGGCAGGAGAAACGAGCGAGAATGTGCAACTGTCGTTTGCGTTGATCCGTGCTTCCCGTGAAGCCGGCCGGCTGGCAAATACAAAACGAGTATGCCTAGTTTCGAGAACTGAATCCAAGTGGCGAACTAGGAAAGCTGGAAAGTCACTTGTTGACGTTTAGTTAAGTTACGCGCGCGCACAATGCACCACTGCAACGCACGCTCCGAAAGCATGAATGGAATGCTTGAAAGGGAAGTAGGAATAAGGAGTAGTGAGGCGTGATCGTCGAACGTTTGGAGCAAAGGCAAACGAAACACTGAAGTCGATCTCAATTGGCAACTTAACTAAACTCCTATACTGAAACAGGCATACACTATATCACTATATCTGTACGCCTGCCTCTGTCAACCAGACTTGCACCTGTGCAGTAGGGAACCGAAGTTCTGAAGTCGGTTTTAAAAGCTACAAGATTTTGATACTTTCTTTCTAATGTTGAACAAATATCTATTCCTTTGAACAATTATTTTCACCCAAAAATATTTTTAAAATCGTATTTTCTGAATTAAACATAATATTGAATGATTTTGAGGAGTAATATATTCTGCTGAAAACCTTATGTCATTGTTTAACCAATTAATTATTGTTTACTTTAAATTTTTCTTCAAATTGAGTATGTGTGCTTTAAATCTTTTTTGGCGTACCATTAAATAAATCATAAAAGTCACAATAAAATTCAAATTATAAAAAGTATATTTACTACTTTATTCTTCATATTTTTACCATTTTTACCATGATTATATTTTAAAAAAGTGCATTCAATAATAACAATTATGATTCAAGTCTTGACATTTTCTTTGAATAACATTGTTAAGGACGAAAATAGAGTAAATTGAAAATGGAATAGAAGATAAAATTTTTTTAAATATTTTTTCTAGGGAATAATAATTCTTTAAACGAATTCCATTTGTTGAAACAATTAAAAAATGGTTATTATATTCTTTCTATACACTATACAGTCAAAAAAATAATTGTAGGTATTCTATTTTAGATTATTTGTTCAAGTTTTTGAAAAGAAACTGCCTGAGCAAATAAATATTGTTTGAACAAATAGAAATTTGTTAAAAATTAAAAGAAAAGTATCAAAGTTGTCTGAGTATTTGACAATAAGTAGTATAGTGTACCAATTTTAGAAAAAAGTGGACCTAATAATTACATAATGCTTGGAAAAATTTTTCAATTCCAAACAATGACCAACTAGGGGAAGGTTGCCTAAGACGAGCCCCCTCCTAAGGCGGGACACCCTTGATATTTTTGTACGAAAACATTATAGTCATCACTTACGCATGCGAACACGTGCTTAGAAAAATTCTAGTTATTTTGAAAGTGTTTTTTTCTTCACTGGAAGAAAATTAACAAAAACAGAAAGGAAAAATTATTTTCGTCGTGCATACCCTGGCGGACCGGCCGAACGCAAACATTACGCTACAGCGTAACGGTAAAGTAATGGTAAAGTAATGGTAAAGTAATATGGCATTATAATTGATAAATGAAACAAAATTAATATGTGAACTGTTGCAATTATAATAAAGCGTTAACATTTACGTTAAATGGTCATGCCGTCATTGCAACAACTTGCTTTCTCATCGTTAAAAAATAAAAAAACAAAGTGGCTGTCATTCGAGTCAGGCCCCTGCAGACCGGCAACCCACTTGAAGCCCCGTTAACGGGTTGCCAATATGCAGGGGCTGGACTGCAATGACAGTCACTATGTTTTTTTATTTTTTGACGCTGCAAAAGCAACTTGTTGCAATTACGGCATGGCCATTTAACGTAAATTTCAACGTTTTATTATAATTGCAACATTTTACATATTAATTTTGTTTCTTTTATCAATTATTATGCCATATTACTTTACCATTACTTTACCATTACTTTACCGTTACGCTGTAGCGTAATGTTTGCGTTCGGCCGGTCCGCCAGGGTAAATTACGTAACGCAATTTTCCGACAATTTCAGCCCCCCCCCCCCCCCCCCCATGTAACGCCTTTTTCCCGTAGTTTTTCACCATTATGTAACACTAAGCTAGACCCCCCCACCCCTCAAAAAGTTTTACGTAATTTATGCACGACCCCTAAGACGAGCCCCGGTTAGGCTAGAAAAATGTAGGTAAAAGCGGTATCTGCTTTACTTATAAGTTTCCGATGGTCCCGATGGTAATGGCCTAACCTCTTTATTGCT
Organism: Andricus quercusramuli; assembly: GCA_932178445.1. NCBI lineage: Eukaryota > Metazoa > Arthropoda > Insecta > Hymenoptera > Cynipidae > Andricus > Andricus quercusramuli. The sequence continues at coordinate 13,608 of CAKNXH010052378.1, forward strand.
TTTACATCATGAATCAGACATTTTTTAAACTTTGTTGTTTTTTCGATTTATATCGGTAAATTCTGGATCTGAGATGAATAATATTCGAAATTTTATAACTTTTCATAAATATTCAGTCCTTGAACTTTTTTAACCTTATTTTCTGTTGGACCTTATTTAACGCTCATTTTACGTTTTATAATGTATTTTGTATAACTAATATGTCATAAATGTAGATAATATGTTTAAACAATACGCTACGAATAAAATTCCTCAATATCTAGTGTTTAATTACATAGCTTTTTTTATTCTAAAAAGGGGCCCGTCTTAGGATACCGGGTTGCCTATAATATTTTTTTCAACGTCGAAGTTCATTGCGTTTTAAACCTTTTTTGAACTTTTAAGTGTGTGAACTTTGTAAAGAAAACATCAAACTATGATGCCAATAATCGCTTTTGCTTCTGAAGTTCATTAAAATCGAAAATTTTCCTGAAATATGGAAGGGGGCTCGTCTCAGGCAACTTTCCCCTATTACATTTTATTTAGAAAATACGATTATTTTTTACATTTTCTTAAAAATAATTGTTTAAATAGGCTAAATTTATTTAAACAATTAAAAGTCGTTTATACACGGAAAAAATAAGTTGTCGAAACTTGACTAGTCAACCATTCTAGGATAGGCCACCCAGCTAACCTGTTACCATCCTGAAAGGTTCCTGAATGATCACATGTTATCAGAGGAATTGTTACTTGTATGTCAGTCTCCTAGCAGGTAACGGCATAATCGCCGTAGTTTACTAGGGAGGCTTATTTGCAACCGTTCCCTGTCAGACTAGTAACATGGTGGTAACAGCCGGCAGCGATCTTATTGGACGAAAAACTTCGTGCGCATGCGCAAGGAATAGGCATTCATTGGCTCTGTGATTTCCCGCACAATTTAAAAGTGCGTAAATAGCGTTTACCTTGATTTTGGAATATTTTGTTTATATTTTTGTATAATTTAAACATGATAATAATTATACTTATTTTTTATAGAAAGAATTTATTACAATATCAATATTTTACTTAGTTATTTAATTTTCATTTATACATATACATTTTGGGTCTAACCTCTAATGTAATTTCTTTTCCGTAAGGGTTCAACTGATAAATATCTGTTCTATTATAAAAGATATGTTCACATATTATTTCACTTTTGTGGAACTTATTTATCGTTTAATTATGTTCCTTTCGGACATTTTTGCAAAAGTATTCATAATTATAATTCCGAAACCATATATATTTTGAGGTTAAGCTGTCATTGCACGTTGCGTTTCCAAACATCACTTTGTTACAAGCATGTGATTACAATGGCGGGATACTGTTACCTGCTTCGCTTGTAATTTGTTACTACTTTGAGTGGGAAATATGTTGTCACTGGGTGACCAGCAGGGAAGTCACCAGTGACTGGTTTTCTGAATCTTGTTACAATTACGTGACTATTCCAACTAGTAACTGTGTTAGCTGGGCACTTTTTGTTTAGAATCTCGTATAATTTTGATTAAAGAACCGCAGACTTCATCGAAAAGTGAAAAAAGTCATCGAATTATTGGAAGACAATCTAGGAACATCAGTTATCGAATTTGTATTCAGCAGATTTTGACAAAGTTCTAGACAAGCATTCAATTTTTCATAAAAAGTCCTCCAGATTCCACAAGATTTGGAATACAATAACTCTAGCACAGAAACGAATAACTGATTTATAAGTTGTCGAAGAATTCGTTGACTGTCTTCTGCATATCTATATATTCACAATGTACAGTCACATTGGATGCTTTTATTAACACGTAGTGACGCTCAGGTGAAGTGGGATATGTATAAGTCTGAATGGAGTCGCGGTCACCGGCAATGAACAAATGAGCGCGGATTTAAATTTGGCTCTTCACTGAGATTTGTGCAAAATATTCAATGTGTTAAGTTAGCCGTGGGGTCTAGTTGTTAGGGGTAAGTTGCGTTCACAGAAAAAACTGAGGGATCAGTGATGTTGCGGCTCAAGTGAAACTTGGGATCATTCAGAACTTAGGCTCTGAAGGAACTCTTATTAAGGGTTCCTTTTTAGTTTGTTTATATCCGATAGATGGCTGTCGGCGGTTGCCAACGTTTTCAACTGCGCGTGTGCCGAGAAGCGCGGGCCGATTTGAAATCAATAAATACTATGAATAGCCGCACAGATAAATGTTACCAAAAGTTTTTTATTCTTATTTGAAACAAATTAAATTGAATTATAGAAATACCTAGCTTCTTGAAAAAATCTTATATTAACCTAATACTGCAAGTGTACATTATATCATTTTCAATAGTCCCGCGCTTCTTGTGCATGCGCAGTAGAAAACTTCGGATTTGCAACATAACCTCAAAAACTGTCACATTTCATGTGCGATATCTTCCTCTCAAGAATGACTAATGTTTATGATTTTAGTTTCTTCATTAAATTTTTTCCAGTGCAATATTATTTAATTCAAATTATAAAGCAAAATGTGCATCATTAACTTGTGCAATCTTTGAAGTGAGTCAAGGTAGAAGTGAGAAAAAGGCTCTATTAGAACCATTTGAATCCACACTTGGGTTCATTTAGAAACTATTTATCATTTTGGGTTCCTTTTCAGCAAGAGAGGTTCCTTTTTGTTGCAGCTCCTTTAGAACCAAAAATTGGTTCTAATAGAAACCCCAGTTTTTTCTGTGTTCGATAGGCGTTAGGTAGTTCGAATCCCGCCGAAAAATTTGTTTCGATTTTTCATAGGTTCGTGTGTATCTGTGAAAATAAATATAACTTAAGCGTGAGTCTATGTGTCTATGTGTCTATGTCATCGAGAGTTTCATTGACTGGCTCCGAAGCATTAGTGTATCAGTGTTTCAAGAACTCTATTCCTCTGGTCTTCACATTTTCATTTAAATTATTTTGTACTTTCGACAAATTTTTCTACTTTTTAAACATTTATCAATCAAGGTTTTGTAAGACGATTCTTCCAATCTCAAAATGTCCAATTAGTAATTACTTGTGTTGAAAAAGTCTGCAGAAAATACTGAAAATAACCAATAATACGTAAATATGTAGTTTTCTTATTTTTGTTTTGTATTCAGGGAAATGTGGGGAGGGGGGGGGGGGGTAAATAGGAATTAAAAATGAAAGTTATTGGTACAGTTTTATATCGCAGACATTCCTCTTCAATCCCTTGCAAATTTCGCAGCTTTCGATCAAACCCTGAAGTATCAGACCAATTTTCCGAGAATCCAGAATTTTCCCATGCTCAATGTATAGAATTTTCAAGTGCTCGGTGGCATGTATTAATATTCGAATTTCAAAACAACGTAAAAATATGAATTTCATTTTTCCGAAAATAGAATCTTTGGGGGGTTTCTTTCCCTATAGAATAAAAAAATTGTTGCAATGAATTTTTGATCCACCCTTATATGTATTCTTCAATTATTACTCGAATTATTACCGTTCTTTTAATGCCATTTTCATCAACATTTCACAATTTATTCATGCATAAATTTATTCCAAATTTTGTTTTATTATCCATGGCCGAATGCGGCCCACTTTCTTAAAATGAACCAGTGAAATCTCGCTGGTTTCCGGTGAAATCTCACTGGTTGAAACAGCCAGAAGTGTGTCACTGGCAATCAGTGGAAATTCACTGGTTGATTCAGTGGAGTTCTGGCACTAGCTTAATCAGTGAGGTTCACTGCTTTCTCAGTACCAGAAGTCATCTGGTCGTACGCCTTGTCGTCTGTCAGCTGTTTAGGTATGACGCTTGTCATTCATCATTATTATGGTAGCAATTGTACAATTATCTTTAAAAACCCGCATTTTACTCACACAACAATAAATGAAGGCCGAGCTGCAATATAATTGGATACAATATGTTGCGCGTATTTGTGGGAAGACCCATCGTTATGTCATTGTGTCGCGGCGCTCAAAGTCAATCCCAAGTGGCCAGGGGCCTCCCACTATCAAGCGACAGATATAATATCCCCTGCTCATTGCAGCCAGGCGCCAAATATTTATAAAACAAAAACGGTCATATAGTAAATAAGCAGAATTCTGTAAAAATACGTATTTTTCTTCTCAACCTGCGTCCGCCCTAAAGAAATACATACACGTGCTGTAAGTGTTACTTAACAAAAAGGGAACATTTATACATAACATTGTTACAATCGTGTGTCGTAACAATTGCAGAAAATAAGTGTCACACTGTTCTGTAACGCTGTTACTGTAAGGATACGTAACAGTTCTGGAATTCTGCTATGTACCTAATATAGAACAGAGTGATAGAACTGTTATGTCACTAGAATGTCACACCTGTTCCAAGAACGGAACATGAAGGTCACATTGTTATGTAATGCTGTTACTGTAAGGATATGTAACAGTTCTAGAATTCTGTGATGTAACTAATATAGAACAGAGTGATAAAACTGTTATGTCACTAGAATGGCACACGTGTTCCAAGAAAGGAACATACGGGTCACATTGTTCTGTAACGCTGTTACTGTAAGGATATGCAACAGTTCCAGAATTCAGTGACGTAACTAATATAGAAGAGAGTGATGGAACTGTTATGTCACTTGAATATCACACTTGTTCCAAGAACGGAACATAAAAGTCACATTGTTCTGTAACGCTGTTGCTGTGAGGATATGTAACAGTTCTAGAATTCTGTAATGTAACTAATATAGAACAGAGTAATGAAACTGTAATGTCACTTTATGCACGGGGGTAGTTGAAAGCAAAAAAAATGATTAAATTGTTAAGTCAGTTGTTATTAACAAATTAACTTAACAAATAGTCTACACTATGGATTCTTCGTTTGCAAAGTAAATTTTTGTGTTATAATTACTTGCTTTGATCGAAAAAATAATACCCGATCAAGAAAATTTGACATCCGATATTTTTGATTGATTTTGTAAACAAATTATATGAAGAAATGCCTAGTGTTGAAAATTAATGGCAGAAAGAAATCTTTTTCTCTTAATTTTTCTTCAATTATATCGCCAGTGATGTTTAATGATGGACAATTATCTTTCAATATTTTTCATCAATTTTATAAACAAATGCCCAGTTTGGACATTTGAAGGCCGAAAGAAATCGCTTTCTCTTTTAAATTCCCTCCAAGTATGTCACCACCCAGTGGGCAAAAAAATTAAGGATGTCCTAGAGACGTCTTCGGGACATCTTTATGACGTCTTTTGGAACATGTATTTTGGACATCCTGGGGATGTTCTTAAGACGTCTGATGTCAGTACAAAGGATGTCCCGACAACGTCCGATTTCTTTAAGACGTCTTTAGGACGTCTTTAGGGCATTTGACGTCTTCGAGACGTTAATTGGACTGACATTGGACGTCCTAGGGACGTCCCAAGGACGTTCTATGGATGTTCATGGTTTTGTGCCCTCTGGGCAGTGATGTTCAGTAATGGAAAATTATCATCCAATGTTTCTTATTAATTTTATAAACAAATTATATAAACAAATGCCCAGTGTGGACATTTAAAGGCAGAAAGAAATCGTTTCTTCTCCTAATTTTCCTCAAATTATGTCGCCAGTGATGTTTCATGAAGAAAAATTATCATTTTATATTCTTTATGAATTTTATAAACAAATTATACAGGGTGTTTTTTTTAACTTGAGACAACGAAATATCTCAAAAAATACGCATCCTACGGTAAAAATGTCTGGAATAAAAACTTTTTATTTTCGAGGGGGGAAAAAGATTTGTTAAAATTTACCCCACCCCCACAGGTAGAAGCGGTGGGGGTAACTTTGTAATTTCAAATGGCAACCCCAATTTTTTATCACAGATTCAGATTCTCCTTTACGAAATACGTAAGTTTTATTCGGAAAATTTGTTTTGATTCGCGATAGATGGCGCTGCAATTGCGAAAAATGAAATTGTTGACACAACTTTTAACTCTACCCAGGAATAACGACGCGGACGTAGTAGTTGTCTATTCCCTTCGGGGTGCTTAATTTCGGTGAGTCCCCTTGCCTCTCACCATCCATCGGGGTGCTTGAACTTTTGGCAACGGGACAGTAAAAGTGATAAAACTGTCGAAAACCATTCCCGAATGCAGTTGGTTGACGACAGTCGATTTTGGATGTAGACATTACATATCATCGAGTCTCCACTGTCTACAATCCTCGACGTCATTCCGGCCGAGCGATAAGCGCGTCTGTCTGTTATTCATTAGGAAGGTTGATTGTGTTCATTTGATTTGGGTGTGTTGGTTGCTTTCGTTTGGGTTATTATTGTTTGTCACGTTCGTTTGAGTTGGTTTGGGTGTCGTTGTATTTCCTCATTACCTTACTTCATTACTTTTACAATGGAAATTCTATCTCAGCAACGGAAGATTGAAATGATTCTCATTTATGGAGAAAGTGGCAGGGATATCAATGATGCTCTCACGCTTTATGCTCAACGCTTTCCAGAAAGTGTTCCTTCACGCGCTTCTTTTTACCGGGTTGTCCGAAACTTCATCACTGACGGAAGTGTACAACCGAAAAAAAGGAAGCGTCAAGTAACAGTTACTGGAGTTGATAATGAAATTGCAATTTTAGCTGCAGTCACTTATGACCCTCATGTTAGTACTCGACAACTAAGCCGCGATTCCGGAATGTCTCTATCCAGTGTTTGGAAGGTATTAAAATGTAATAATTGTCATCCGTATCATATTTCACTGCATCAAGAACTTCATGGAAATGATTTTCAGAACCGAGTGACATTTTGTCAATGGGCGGATCAGCAGATACAAGGAAACCCGAATTTCTTTTTTCTAGTACTCTTCACAGACGAGTCGTCTTTCACAAACCATGGTAACGTTAATCGGCACAACATGCATTATTGGAGTGTAGAAAATCCACATTGGTTGCGTGAAGTTGAGCATCAGCGTCCATGTTCCGTGAAAGTTTGGTGTGGAATAATTGGAGATCAACTTATCGGTCCGTATTTTATTGATGGAAATTTGAGCGGTGAAAAATATCGTGACTTTTTAGAAAATCAACTTCCAATATTGCTGGAAGACCTAAGCTTGGAAGTGCGACACAACATGTGGTTTCAACATAACGGTTGTCCAGCACATTATGCGGCAATCGCGAGGGAACCCTGGCGGACCGAACGAACGGAGCGGATACGCTACAGCGTATCCTTATAGTATCCACATCGTATCCTCTCCGTATCATGCAAGAAAAACTCATTAAAAAAGGAAGATGAACATTTCACTTGTTGAAATTCGGATTCTACGTGAAATTTTGCGTTAAAAGGTCACGGAGTAATCGCAATAGTTTTTCTTGCAACATTAAAAACTTTAAAAAAATATAATACTTATCGATAACGTGGGCTGAATGCGACTTCAAACGCATCGTCGACGGATAACGCCTATAAAGTACTATTGAATGACGATGCGTTTGAAGTCGCCTTCAGCGGACGTCATCGATAAGTATTATATTTATTAAAAGTTTTTAATGTTGCAAGAAAAACTATTGCGATTACTCTGTGACCTTTTAACTCGAAATTTCACGTAGAATCCGAATTTCAACAAGTGAAATGTTAATCTTTCTTTTTTAATGAGTTTTTCTTGCATGATACGGAGAGGATACGATGTGGATACTATAAGGATACGCTGTAGCGTATCCGCTCCGTTCGTTCGGTCCGCCAGGGAAGTACTCAATCGCGAATTCAATGCACGATGGGTCGGTAGAGGAGGTCCAGTAAATTGGCCTGCCAGATCGCCAGATCTTGCGGCGCCGGATTTATATTTGTGGGGTTATCTAAAGAATCGCGTGTATCAAGAAGTGCCCACAACTCGTGATAACATGTTCGAGCGAATCAGCTCTGCTTGTGCACAAATATCACCAGACACAATTCGCAGTTGTATGGAATCTTTCAAAGCTCGG
>CAKNXH010052379.1:0-30737 GCA_932178445.1 Andricus quercusramuli
ATATCATTTTTATTACAAGTGCCGAAACCTTATAGAATATTCAGAGCCGACTCCAACTTGGTGCGTAAAAACCTAATAAAAACTGAAAAAATACTCTGGTCGGTAAGGTAGATTACCTATATACTGACAGATACTCAAAGCATATCAGGAATTTGTATTATCGACTTTTGATAAATATGCATTGCCGTCTGCTGATAAATGTGTATTACCGATGGAAAGTAGAATACCGAATAATGGTTATACCAGCTGTTGCGAGGTGTAATTCAAGGTGTAACTCAAGGTGTAATGGTATAATTGATGCGCATAGATCCAAGTGGAGGCGTCACCAGAACTGAATACAAATTTTTATCCCCTCCTCCATTTTTCGCCCCTGGTTCAACCTTCAAATCTTCACGCTAGTTTCTCATTTTCTATTCATTTAAGTTCAAAGTGTGCGTAAAGTTCCAAGTGGGTGCACTACTGGACCCAGTACTTGATCGGTAAAGTAGATCCCTAATATACTGACTGACTCGGGTGAAATCTTAAATTAATATAACAAGTATATATAAGTTTAGAAATTATAAAAATATGTAGGAAAGCGATATATGCAAAAAGCAAAGCGACATGAAAAATGAAAGAAACATGTAAGGAACCAAATCGAGAAGCAAGCAATCTGTCATACACTAAGCGAAGAGATATGCAAAATAGTTAATGAACTTACCTTCAGTTCGTACTCCATCTCTGACTCGATGTCTGTCATGGTGCTGCTGGATCTCACCGCGCGTCTTATATGGCACTCCGGGCGTATACACCCCGTGGCATGGCTTCCCTTACTTTGAGAAGGAGCTTAAGTTGGATTGTGTAAAGGGACTCCCCGATGCAGAGACTCTAAGGAGAATCCCAGGGCCGGGGTTCAGCGTCGGTAAAGTAGGCAACTGATAACCTACTCAGGCGCGATCAATTACAGGGATCTGTATTACCGATTGATGATAAATCTACATTACCGACCGATGGTAATTAGCTGATGTTAGTATCTTAATATAGAGCAGAACCTTTGCTCGGTTGGTAAGTGTTTCCGTAGCGCTTTTACTCTACTACTGTACAGAAACGCTCCTTTGCCCACTGTCAAAACTATATTTGTGTAGTGGAAAATTGCTTTTAACACTTAGTGGTCACGCTGGGTCCAGTCGACCCCAGGCTAACTTTGCGTCTACGAACCTTCAAAGACACGGTTTAGAATGGATAAAATATACAGTTTAGAAAATTATAGAAAAATTTATACACTTCTTTCAAAGCTCGTTATAATAATATTTCTTTCTTAAAACTATATTATTTTGAGAGTGAAACGCATGCAGTTTTTTTGCTCCATATCAAAAATTGAAATTTTGATGAATACTTTTGTGGAAAAAGTCAAATTCTGGAACCAAATTTTCTCGCGTTTTTTCAACATGACAAACAATGATAAAGGAGAAGAAATTATTGGATTATGAAGAGGAAGTCTTAAACTAAATTCCAGTGCAAGGTTTAAGTCGATACATAAAAAATAACGCAAATGGCGAAACTGCTTTTCTGCGTGGGGTCCATTGGACCCACTGTGACCACTACGTTATTTTTAGGAGGTGTGGCCACTGCGGGTTAACTATTGCGTGAGACATTAGAATAATAGTATGTATTTAATATAGGAAACACCTCGCATGTTTTCTATGAGGATACAGAGGGACTGACTAACCTACACAAGAGAGGTGAGGTAAAGCCCTCTTCCGCTTTACTACGAGAATAAACTGAAGACTTCATACACTATTGAAATGCGATTCAACAATGCGATAAACATTCTTAACACTACCGCCGTTTGAACATTTTTAGTTCGATTAACTTTAACATATAACATAATGTCTTAAAACGTTCTCTCGGTAGAGGTTCATTATAGATATCAGCTCATTGGTTTTCTGAAGGAACATATTCTATCATTATGTCCTTATTTTCGACTTTTTCTCTTATACATTGATAGCGAATGTCTATGTGTTTGGTTCTTTTGTGATATACTGAATTTTTATCTAACTGTTTTGCACTTTGATTATTTATGTACAACACAGTTTCACCTACACATCGATATTCGGTATCTGATAAGAGATTCTTTTAACCAGATTAATTCTGAGGACCACGAGACAGCTGCGTTGGCTAGGCAGAAAACATAACGTGTTAATGACCTGCTCGTCTCGATATCATTGGCATAGTCTGCATCTGAGAATCCAATCAGTTCAGGTTCGCTACCGGCATTTTTATATTTTATACCATGTTTGCTGGCTGTAGCAACAAGATAACTCAAGATTCGCTGAACTGCACGCCAGTGCTCGTGATTGTTCAGCTACTTGCAGAATTTACCGTGAATGAGATATCTGGGCGAAATACCGATGCCAGAAACACAAGAGAGCCAAGCAGCTCTCTATGCGGCACATTGTTTAATTTGTTTGCATGATTCTCACAAGGATGTAAAACTACATTGGGATCAGCTGGCACACTCACAGCTTTTGCATGACCCGTTCCATACTCGCTGACTGTTACCTCGAAGGTACTTCTTAGCCGTCATACAATGAGATCTAAAGCTCTCTTAGAATTTGACGTGATCAGCCCATTATCAACAGATACAGCTACATACACTCAAGAACTTTTAAACTTTCCAACGGACCTATACACTTGTTAGCTACACGCTTTGGGCGCAAACTCATTTAGGATCTTTTTGAACCATTCGTTCCAGCACCGTGAGGCTTCTTTTGGACCATGCAGAGATTTATGGAGCGTACACACAACACTTCACTTTATTTTCTTCTCATCTTTCTTCTGCTTCGATGTCGATCCCCTTAGGAACTCCCGTGTAGATTGTCTCGTTCAGATTTATTTACGTTGCAAAAATTCTCATGCACACAACCTGGCCTTAAATCTACATTCTGGACCAGTTTTCACTTGGAAACCCCACTTCGAGTCGATTGTTTGAAGATCTCTTGTTCTTGGAACCAAAGACTGCGTGTGGTTCAGTTTATGAGCTTTGAACTCTTCTTTCATGGCTGCTGTCCACTGAGCGGCATCTTGACAGCCTATTGTTTCCTTGAATGTGTTAGGGGTGACATATTCAGCCACATCGACAAACATCCTCGCCAACTGCTATTTCTCCTCCATGGTATTTCTCGGCTTCTTGGAAATCTTCTTCATCTTGTTGTTCCTCTTCTTCTTTTGCAGGAACATCGTTCTCCAGTTGTGTACTAGCCGAAAGAATTACTCCATCGATTTCTTCTGATTCCAAAGCTTTTGATGAGACCATGCTGATCTTGTCATCAAACGGTGAATTACGAAAAATACTGATTTTCTTTGTTGCTGGATCGTACAATCTATAGTTTGCAGACTCGTCTTGATAACCAACAAAAATAGTATTTCGTGTACAAGCGTCGAGTTTTTTCGAAAATTTGTGCAAGTTTTCGCTCATTTATGGTAATTTCACCCGTAAATATGGTTACTTACAATAATTACCCAATATTCATTTTTAAAAATTTCCAAAAATTTGCGGAAATTTATTAAATTTTTCGGTCATTAATGGGAATTTTACAGGTAAATATGGTAACTTTCCCTAAATCATGCATGTGTCATGATAAGATAATGATATAATGAGAATCCAAACTTCTGGTGATTTGGTACGAGGTCTAGGACCGCAATGATGTAGTAACCCAGAAAAACCAATACTTTTTATAAATTCTGTAAAACGCTTTTCCCGATTCCTCAACAAAAACCAAAAGTGAAATATACCCTTTTGAAAGTAAACTCCTCAATTATTAATTCAATTATTATTATATTTCAGTAAATTAAGTAACTTTACAATTTAATAATCACAGTAATAATTTTTGCAATAGTGACGCTATATTCTGGCTTTCTATTGTCTTATTCTAGAAATTAATATTATAATATCAGATTTCACTACCAAAAGTTTCCCCGTGAATAGCGGGACCTGAAAAAGGGACTATTTGTACCGAAACTTCGGTACTCATGTATGTTTTACGTATTTTGTGATTGATCCTTCATACCATTTTTTTACATTATATTACATTAATTCAAAACAAAGTGAACGATCCAGTGAAGCGGCGGTAGGCCTAAAAAAACTTTTTTCATATAGCGAATTTTAAGAGTGTGTAAAAGTTGTATTGCCACAACAGAAGTAAGGCCTCTGTCCCATGTGTACATTTTAGCGGAGTTTTTTTTTTTTTTTTTTTTTTTAAAGGAGTAAAACGGAAAATGCTCATGCACTCGAACTTTGGGGACCACGAGCCCAATATATGAATCCCACGCATATACATTTAAAATATATACACGTGAGATGCACACATGGGCGCGCAGTCCACAAGGAACGAAGGTGAGTGTGGGACTTACCAAACGGCACCTACTCATTAAACCTTAACTCCTTTTCCCGCCAACCCAGGACTCCGGAACCGCTTATCGCATTACTTCAAAGTCCCAGGCCAAAGAACATTAAGCCGTGCTTCGGCTTATACTTTTACCTGCCAGCTTGGCATTCTTCAAACCATCACCCAACCAAGATGCACGCATCATCCTCCGCGGTGCGGTGGTACCACAACCCGGGCTCGTCGGCTTTCAGCATCCTGGCTGGGCGATATTCTTTAGCTTGGTCGTCCTTGAGGTTTCCTCGATAAGGCTGACTCTCGGAACGACCAACACCTCATAGTCCCGGGCAGATGGTCCGTCCGGGATTTCTCTCCTTTAGCGGCGCAGAGGTAGCACTGCGGTGCACTTTCGCACGCCGCAGCCCTATGGCCCTCTTTGCCGCACCTCCAGCAGGCCTGGGTCCGGTCCGGACCCTTGCATCCCGCCGCCATATGGCCAAAGCCCAGGCAGCGGTAACACCTTGTAGACTCTGTCTTCCTCCGCAGACGACAGGACACCCACCCCACTTTGAGGTGTCCCCTGCGGAGAAGTCTCTTCGCCAGGTCCTCCTTCATTTCGACAAAGGCCCTCAGATTACCTCTGAAGGCCTTCCTCGTCATGCTAAGCTTCACCTCTCCTGTTGCTGCTTTCCCGAAAAGCTTCCGGACCGCAGCCTCCACATCTTCTGCATCCGTAATAAGGTCGAGGTTCAGGACCTCAACTTCGATGCGGGGAACGAGATTGCGTACGTTCCCCCTACTCCCTATTGCTTCCTTAACGGCCGCGGACAGCTTTGATCTGCCGTCCGCAGCCGACCCTACCTCCACCAGAACCTCTCCCCTTCGGGTCTGACTGACCCGCCTGATTTTTGCGCCAAGGGTGTCCGGCTTCACCTTCTGTTAGAGGTTCCTCAGGACCTCCGCATAGCTCGAACCCTCAGCCGGTCTTATCAAGACCGCCTCGGGTCGGGCTCTCTTAAGTTTCTCCTTCTTCGTGTGTGCAGGTGTAGAGGTGATCCCCTCCACATCCACGCCCTTCAGAGTCGAGGACGCCACGATGGTGTTGTGGCTCCTCGGCTTTTTCTTCTTTTGTTTTGAGGAGCCAGCCTCTACGGGACTCAAGGTGGGCTCCCTCTCTCGCTTCCGCTTATGGGGAGTGGGAGCTTCCTCGGCTTCTTCAGTTTGAGTACCGTCTTGACTGGTCTCTTTGCTCACATTAACCATCCCCTTGTGCTTCTTCACTACTTCCTTTGCAGTGTATTTTATCGCGTCTTGGTAGCACGCACTAACCATGCGTATGCTGTAATGCAGACTCTGCAGGACTTCCCTCGCCTTATTCAGTCCATGCCTAATAGGCATGAACATGTTCCTTTTCGTATCGCAGAAATCTTGCATTTCTGCCAATACAACCTTCAGTTCATTTACATGATCTTGACAAACCTTCACGTTTGCTTTAGCCGATAGTCGGTCTTGCCTAGCCGGCGTCTTTGGTAGAAATCAGAGATCTCCACCACTGCATTCAGATCAGCTCCCAACTCCTCACATATACTCCTATTTCCTGTTTGTAAATTATGCGGGGGTAATATTTGTATACTCTAGAAGGCAACCTGGTATCCTAGAGACACCGTTAGTGACACCACACCCCTGGTGTCATGCAGCCTTCCGCACGGTGGATTAACGCCTTGGCTTGGAGGTTTTTCCTTCGGGACCATCCCTGGACATTACCTGCGACTGCTTATTGAGTAGTGTAACCGTATTCAGCAGGAACCCTCGGTACAGGGCCGCAACAGGAAGAGGTCGTGGTTTTCTCTTGATGTGTCCTTCACCCAGTCTGTTTGGTCCGCGGGGCCTATTTTATTTCAGCGTTACCCTCTGTTTCCAGCGAGCATTCCCCTATCCGCCACCCGGGGACGCGCCACGTATGGGTTACAGACTCCCACTGTGGACATTTTAGCGGAGTACAGATTAGAGTAAAACCAACAGCGCCCTTAGCCTTTCAAATTTAAGATCGATCAGATAATGTATTTTTTCCGTGTATGGATTTAAAAAATTGAATTTTGGAAAATTTTAAAAATAATTTCTATGAGCAAGAATATTACGTTGATTATTTTTTGGTACAGTTTTTGGTAGCGAATAATTATGAATTGAAAACCAAAATTTTTGCTGAAGTTTTGAAGAAATTTAAACATATCGTGTTAAAAATGTCTTTATCTCAAATGAAAAGAACATTCCAATCTTTTGCTATCACAGAAAAAAAAATTTTGTTGCGTGCAGGATATAAAAATTGCTCAGAAGAGGCCAAATTCTTAATTTTGAAACAAGAAGAAAGTTCTATTTTTATAACAACCAAACGATGGGATGTTTCTTCGATACACGAGAGAGAAATTTCAACCCGTTAAGGTCACCAGGGTTCCAAAGTACCCCAGGCCGATTTCACGGCTGCATATTTTTTTATTCAAATTTTGTCATCCTGCCAAATTCTAATTTAGCAAAAAAAATTAGTGTATCATAAAATAACTAGGTTAATGTTAAACATTTTTGAGATGAAACGTCAGTCATTGGACTGACCCCATCGGCTACTCAAGATGTATTGTGACGGTCACCGGGCACGTACTGAACTTTAATGCGAGATCGTCCCATATTTATAATATCAGCCCGTACATCAGCCGGTATATCAGCGGGAGAGCTCTGCCGCGGATTCGCTGTCGCGCGAAAAGAGGGGCATGCGAAGCGGCGATTAACTTCTTGCGAGAACTGTAGATAGATAAACGGTAAATGACCTTTCGCGACAAAGTAGGTTCGCGTAAAAAGTGGGGTACGCGACTTAACGATTCGCTAAGAGCTTAGGAACGGGGCAAATTCCAATCCTTTGCCTCGTATAACAGATTTCCTTAAACTAACTTAGTATTAAACTCTTAATAATTTACATCAAATGGTTTTAAAATATTCATTTAAAGCTTCACTTGGAAGAAAGTTATGATTTTTTAATTCTTCAAATGATTGTTAAACCGCTTACGGACAAAAATTAAGTTTAAATAAAAAATCGGCCGCCACGTGGGCTGATTCTCATCGCGCGTCGCGGTCACGGCTTTCTTCGCTCGCAAGTTTAATTTTACGTAGGCCGCGCGTCCATCGGATCTTGCGCTTCGCGCGCGATAATATATTTATGCTTGAACGAATACATTCTCACTACATGTGATCACCACATTTGCCGTTAAACATTTCATTGTGCCTGTTTTGTGTCGTTTTTTCATACATTTAAATTACTTTCTTTTAATGTCACATTTCATGATTAAAATGAAAATTATTTTTTCTCATAAAAAATAGTCTTAAGCTGGATTTGTAAATTTTCTCGAGATAAAAAATTTTACTTCTCATCAGGAGTGCCAAGGCGAAATCTAATCAGATAATTCCTTTTAAAGTAATCGCATTGACAGACTACACGGTAGTAAGTGAATTAATGAATTTAATAATTGAAGGCTAATGAATAAAAATAATATACATTTTAAAAGGTGGCAGCTACGCGTACAGAAATTTCGATTGGATATCCTGATTTTCATAGCACGATTAGCGTTACCTGGAAAAAGAACTTTTCGGTCTGCATAGACAGTACAACGGCGATACCACGCTGGAAACACCAGTTCCCGTTAGATCACTGAAGTTAAGCAGTGTTGGGCGCGGTTAGTACTTGGATGGGTGACCGATCGGGGAATACTGCGTGTTGTTGACCCGTCGTGGGTGTGGTGGACCCACACTGGTAGTATTTATCCACCTAGAAACACTGCCCGAATCGGGTAGTGAGGCAATGAACTTTCGAGTTCGAAATGCTAATCAATTTATTTTTTATTTTTTTTTTTTATAGACAGCACTATTTGAAAAAGTATACAATTAATTCAATGGAATTTAATTTTCGTCAGCTAGCGATGCTACAATTTAGTTTACATTATATGAAAAATTATTTTACCCAAATATTTGAGAAAAAAAATTTGAAATCAGGCCTAAAATTTCATTATCAGTAAGAACCAAAAGCTTATGAAAATATCGGATGATCTATCTATCTCTCTCGAGCAGAGAAATGAGATATAGCTGAGTATTCTTTATTTTAGGATTTTTCTCTTATGTTTTTGCAAGTTACTTTTTGCATAAGATTTGTACTTTTATTCGAAATAATTGCCAGAGAAAATATAAACTGATCTAAAATACATATAATGCTATCAATAATTTCTTTTTACTTACTAGTAAATCTGTATACCTAATAATTACACAGGCCGACAAAAAATTAGTGTTTTGAGCGAGAGGTCCGTGTATGGCATCTATATGTATTTTGGGGCGCCGAATACGAATCTGACATTAGCTTTTAACATGCACGGAAGGGTTTTCTCCTAGGTGCGAAGAATTTCCTACAAAATCAGTTTTTTTGAATATAAATTACTCTTGGTACAGAAATCATCTCAAGACAGGTCAGAGAATAATATCTGTATTTATTTTGTACGCTGAATATGAATCTGTGATAAGTTACTTCCAGCACGTCAGGGTTTCTCCCTAGATGCGGATAAATGTCCTAGAAAATCAGCTTTTTCGGGTATGAAATTACTCTTACAATTGAAATCATGTGGGAACAGGCCAGGCATGATATCTTTATGTATTTAGATGCGCCGATTATGAATCTGACATTAGTTTTCAACAAGAACGTCAAGGTTTCTCGCTAGGCGCGGAAATTTCCATGGAAAATTAGCTTTCTCAATTATAAAATTACACTTGGTATTGAATTCATTCGGAAATAGATAGATGAACATTCATTTTTCAGCCTGCTGGCCTTGCAAAATTGACTTGCTTATACTTGCATTTTCTACAGACTTTTCTTGAAAACCAACCCTCAAAAACTAATATCCGTCCACACTTTATCTCTAAGACCGCTCGCTTTTATCGCCTTGCCTTCCTCGCATGTTCTTGCCTCGCACGCATGTCCTACTTTCTCGCTTAGTCCCGCATTACCAAACTCCTATTTACAATCTTTCCTTCTTCGTTCCTCTTTCTCCTTCCTTCTCTTCTCCTCCATCTTACCCAACACCCCCTCCACTAATAATGCTGCCTTTTGTCCCTCCTTTGATGCACCAATACCTGCATGCTTATCCCACTCCTTTCCACCTTCAAACATTCCTGCAATCAGTGCTCCACTCTCGAATCCCCCTTCCTACACATTTCACAATCCTCTTCTCCCTAGAAAACCAAAACCTATTAAAACCCTTCATGCACCTACAACTCATCCTCGGCATAAGATCCTGACTTTCATTCTCTCCTCTCTCACACAAATATTTCTCTATCTCCCTTGACATAATCCACCCATAGTTACTCTCTTATTCTCTCCTCCCCTGCTGTCTTCTTTCTCCCTATGAAGTTTTTCTCAACCATCTCATACCTTTTTTTCTTCCTCGTGCATCCTTCTCACTTCATCCATCTGTAGTCCATTTGCCCTAATATACCTTTCTCTTTCAACTTCCATTTTCCCACGCCCTCTCCTGTTCTCCGTCTCCGACCAGCACGTCCTAACCAGCCTACTTCCCCCCTCGTCAAAAATTTCTCCTCATATTCACGCGCCCGACTCCCCGTTGGAATTCCTAAACTGATTCTCCCCGTCTCCCTCCTGAAATTATAATTAGGCGTGTTCCTTGCCAAGCCTAGTGCCCACTTTACATACCTTTCCTGTGTCCTATTTACCTCCTCACTTTCCTCCCCTTACACACCTCTACTCCATACAATAGCACACTCATCACTAGTGAGTAAAACAATGTCATTCTTCTTCCAAAGTGATCTGCGAATAACTTCTTTCACAACCACCACACCTGCCTAATCATCACATGTGCCCTCCTCACTCTCTCTTTTACGTGACCATTCACTCCCCCATTTCTCCGAAACAAAGAGCACAGGTACACAAGTTTTTTCACCTGCTGCAACGCCTTTCCCGTTCACTTTCAATCCCATCTCTTGTCCCTTCCACCTGCTTTTCTAAACACCATAACTCTGTACTTTTCCGCATTCACCTCTAACCTATTCTTATCCAGGTATCTCCTCAACCTCTTCATCATCTCCTTTAAGGCTATTTTGCTTCTTGCCACGAACACTATGTCATCTGCATACGCGAGGGACCTTGCCTTAACACCTTATCCATCCAGAATCCCTCCCAAATCCCCTCCCTTCCTCTTACCTTATCTTTCGCCTCTTCATATATCTTCCTTACCCTCTCGATCAGGCCTCTCTCCACTTTCCTATTCCCCATAGCCTTCCGCAACCTTCCCCTATTGACCAAAAGATTCACCACGTGCTGCAAAACGTAGATTTTGTCGATAGTGCTCCTACGCTCTTATCCCTATCTCCTTTATTAAACAGTGGCACTATCAAGCCTTCTCTCCACCTTCCTGGGAATCCCTTCCCCTCCATACATTCTTCACTACCTCCTTCAGCCTCTCCCTAACCTCTTGTGTACTAAACAGCCTCGCTTCGCTCTCTACCCCGTCCAGCCCTGCTGTCTTTGACCGCCCTAACTGCCTCTACGCTTCCTAAACCTATTGATTATCTTCCATATGTCTCCCTCTGTCTTAACACTTCCCAACTCCTCTTCCAGATCTTTCTCCTTTTCTTGTTCTTTCTTCTTGCACATCAATCTGAAGCCCTTCCTCATTTCTCCGCACACCTCCTTTTTCGTAGTTGCCTCTTTCCACATCTTGTACTTCCTCTTCACCTTGATTCTCATCTGTTTAAATTCCTTATTCCACCGCGGCTTCACCATCCCTCTCTTTTTCTTTTCGAATACCTTCTTTTGCACAAACCCTCTCACTTTTCCTTTCAAATCCTCCCATATCTCTTCCACCGAATCCCCTTCAAAGCGTACCTTCCGTAACTGCTCCTGATACTTGTCTAGCGCCTCTCTCGTCCAGCTCACCCTCTTCCCCGTCAACACTTCTTCCCCACCTTGCGTTCCGCCGCTCTCCCGCCTTATCCACGACCCTGATGACTGATCTCTTCGTATCCACCCACCCTTGCATATTCATGACTACATAGTCTATCACCCCCTTTCTTACTTACATGTGTGTATTCTCTCTCATCGTCCCCTGTTACCATACCATTCACCATAGCCCAGCCTCTATCCTCCACCCAGTCCCTTAGAATCTACTCCTCCTTATTTATTATCTTATTCTTCGATTTCCTTTCGAAGCTCTCCCCTTCCCTGTGAAGGCCCCCTTTCCTCCCTATCCTCTCATTAAAGTCCCTCCCCCCAGTACCATCATACCCTTCTCTCTTATCGACGAGATGTTCACAGGAGAGATTGGTATGGATTTTGGATTGGACAGATGTGCAAAATTTATCTGAAGCATACACCTACCTAGGTGTGCTTAAGAGCCGCATTTATGATAGAACGTCAGTGAAGGAGGCTTTTCGAAGCAGATACGAGAATCTTCTTCGACAAGATTTGGTCTTCCATTCTGTCGGTGTTAAACAAGATATCCCCGACTAACAAGCTTGCTGTCCCGGTTCTACTTAGCTCGTTTGGGTCGGTTCCTTGGACGTAGCACGAACTCACGGTTCTCGACATCGCCACGTGTAATATTATGGGTATGAAGAAGAGTTTGCATGTCAATTCTCCTGTTTGGCGCTTGTACATCCCACGCCGTTAAGTCAGGCGCGAATTTCTAAGTCTGCAATGTCTGTTCAATCGATTTATCCTAGGTACAGCTTACATCGTCGCAAATCAAAGAGATCCTCTTCTTAAAGTGGTCAGCAATCTCGAGTTGATTGGCAAAGCAGCGTTCTTTTACGAAGTCCTTTTCGAACGGGCTTACATTTGCTTTGCTCAAATCACCCGGACTTAATTCAGGCACAGAGGGTTTTATTTTCGCTTGTCTGGATGGTGTTATTTTCACCCAAGTATATCGTGGCCGCATTTTATATTAAGAATTTTCCAGCGATAGGTGCAGATCGTGTCATGTATATCCTGGCTTTTTCTTTGTCAGCCACATACTACCGGTAAGTCAAGTGCCTGATGAATGATCGATGTTGTAAATTAAATAAATATAATGATTGAAATCTCTTACGACGATGTTGTAGTAGGATTTCGCCTTTTAATGCTATTGTCCTCACACGGCGGCCGAGAGGGTTGAAGGTGAAAGCAGTCGCCTCTGAATGCCTTTTTAGAGCTTCCATCTGTCACTCTATAGGCGTTTAGTCGCCTACTTCCTGATTGTCTCGGAAGTTTCTTAGAATGAGACTTTACTAAATGCCTAAGCTATCTAGACTCATGGATCTCGATTGTATAGATTGCTTGCAAATTCCTCTTAAGTGAGCAAGCTCGGATATAATGATCCGCCTAGATAGTAACATCCCGAGTAGATATACAGAGGGTTTCTGGACCAATTAATATTAGTGAGTATCTCTGTATGTGTGTGTGTGTGTGTCCGTGTGTATGCGTGTGAGGCTGGCATGGACGCCGTGTTGCTGAGGTTCTAGAACATTCTCACTTATTGCTTCCTTATCGATAAAACATTCTAGAATATTTTTGATGGCATCATCAAAATGTGCTACGCAGTTTCCGGAAAGAATTTCTTTCGTCAACAGCTTCAAGGTATTGTAATGACGTATCATATTTTGCGTTGTAAAAATTATATCCCGAAAGTGTCGATTGCAGTGTAGAACCTTCTAGAAGATTGTTGCATCATATAATGCAATACAGTACAGAAGTCTTCTGAAATTTGTCAGATTGTGAAGAAGAAAAGCGACAAGAGCTGGAAAATCGTTCAAACGTATTTCTACAGGTGATTCGAGAACTAAAACAAGTAATACAAGTGCGAATAAATTCACAAACTTTAACGAGAAATTTTAATACTTTGAATATTGCAAAAAGTGGAACAGTGAAAAAAAATGGATTTCTCCAAACTAAATAAAATTGCCATTAATAACAATTTCCTTCCAACAAAGAAGCTCAAGGACCTAGAGCTAAACAAAGACTATCAAATTACAAGCATCAGGAAAGCCACAACACAGTTTGGAGTGCGATTATCCATTGTCACGGTAGAAAACAAATTCACCGTTTTTCTGCCAGCAAGGATGACCAATCTGCTGAGTGAAGATGAAAATCTGCTGTCGGTAATGCAAAAGTCCGGTGAAGATGGTGATCTCTGCATGCGTCTGCATCTCTGCCTCATCAGTGAAACTGTTAGCCAGTCATCCTCGTGCAAGTATAACCCTGAATCCTGAAGACCGGAAATTATTCAAAAGTTACTTCAAACTCATTTCACTGTTCTCCGATGGCCAACAGAAGCAGCAATGCATCGACTATGGAAATTTCCATATACATATGACTACATCTTTTAGGGATTATATAGTGGCTTTGGAGCAAATTCAAGAAACTCAGAAATATTATCCGTTTGTACTACAAGAAACAACGTTTGCTGTTCTCCATGAAGTCAGTCTTTGTATCGACCGGTACCTTTTGGATCAGAGTTTTATACCGTTTCAACGCACAAAGGATGTCATCATTGAAACCATAGCTGAAGGTGTTTGGCGCAATGTGAAATCACCTTGTGTGAAATGTGTAAAATCTTATATACACAAAAATTGTACAAGTTTAAAAAATAAGGCCATGAAAAAACTTATATTTAAGAATCTCATGCGTTTTGAAATTCTGTTTCTTGAAATGATTACTTTTTACAATCAAAATGTGTGTGAAGGAGTGATTGAGAAATTACCAGAACTCAGATGTGTGAATGGTACCTTTGTACATTAAAATTTGTCATGTATTTTATTAGTATGAGAATCTGAATGAAAATATAATTTAAACCAAATTCGCCTTTTTTCATTTACTAGATTAAGGGTAGGTAGATAAGTAAGTAAAAAGAGATATGTTTGAGAATAATCAATTTTATTAAAAAAAAACCTTAATATTAACGCAAAGATACTTAAAAACTAGACTTATCTATCCAAGTACTGTGAAAGTTGTCAAAACCTAACCATTTTACAAACAGCTCATTTCCATGTTTTTTCAGTACTTTTCCCATAAGATAAATGTCTGGATGTCTAACTTTGCCAAGTTCTTGTTCATAAAAACAACCTGCATTAGCTTTATCTCGATAATCTTTAAGCATACGTCACTGGTTCAGTATTTTTAACATGACTTATGATAAATATTTCAGTTTTCCAATTCGGTGTGTAGCCTTTCTCAAAAACATGCTTAAATTCACTTATATGTACTTTATCTCCAACTTTAAATTTATCTTTCTCAACTGCTTGTTTCACATTGAAATTTTGGTATACATTGAGCAACAATTTTTTCTCATTTTGTTTAGTAACATCTTTTGGTTTCATTCTAATAGTATGATGTTTGGTATAGTTATAAGAAATAATTAAATCTTTCAAAATATCTATCAACTTATAATTACCCTGCAAGCTAAATTGCATCCACATTTTATCTTTGAAGGTACAATTAAATCGCTCGCAAATTGATGCTTTCAAATTACTAAATGTCAAGTACAAATTTATCTTATATCGCTCCATAAGATGCTCAAAATGCGAGTTGTAAAATTCTTTACCTCTATCAACATGTAAGTTTTTTAGTACGCGCCCTTTATCATGTACAGATTTCATGGCTGCAGCTACATCTTCACCCTTCTTGGATTTAACGGGAACAGCCCAAGCAAATTTAGAAAATATGTCAACTACAGTTAAGATGTACTTGTATCCGCTGTTTGGTCACTCGTATGGTTGCATTACGACAAGTTCAGCTTGCCAGGTCTCATAAATTCCACGGATGTCAAAATGTCGACGTTGGTAATTTCTGCTAGCTGGCTTGTGCAACTCCTCCACCAACTGCTGCTTCTCAACGTTCATTTTTGAGTGCATTCAGTCTAGTGTTTACTTGACTAATGAGCTCTGACTTTCGATACACCAGTTTTTGAATTGATTCAGCATCAATTTTCACATTTTTTAAAAGTTTATGTGTGGAATTTTCCAAAGTCTCAATCATCATATTATTATTGACTACTTCAGTTCGTAAGGAAGCTATAACATCGTAGATAGTTGAAGTTTACGCTGTGTCATATGTTGCACCATATTCAGATTAACAGCATCATTCTGCTCTTCAGCGTCAACCAATTTACACAGCCTTTTATTATTCATGTCATAATATCCTTCAGATGTAACTTTCAAGCAAACTCCAGGAGGACCACGACTTGTACTCTCCGCTCGCTTGGAATGACGTCCGAATACATCGAGGCACATCTTGCAAATGATGAAGATCTTGATAAAGCACTAATTAATACATAATTTCAGCTGCTCGCAGCTCTTCAAATAATTGATATAATTTCGTTTGTGTGACTTGGATTTCCAGCTGCTTGAGACGCCAACAGTAAACGTAATCGATCGACCAATTCATTCGGGTCTGAAAGATCGATTGATAATAATCTGCAAAATACAGCTTTAGCAAAACACGCTTATAAATACTCACATACTTTCGATTTTGATATTAATAATGTTTTAATTCTTGAACCTGAACCAAATGTAAACAAACGCAATCTTTTGGAAATGATACATATTTAACGTGACAATAATACGGTTAATTTTAGAACAGATATCCAAGGTCTTAGCAATATTTACAATAAACTTATTTCCAATATTCACATTCCAAAATAAAAATAGAGACACAACTTAATTTGAATTTTACGCGGTCTTTCTGTAGTCACATATATCTAACCATGCATAAACTAACCTCAAAATCAGCTATTAGTATCGTTATAGCTATCATGAGTTTTTGAATAGACCAAAACTCGTCAAACGCAATTTATTGCAAAATGTAGTTTAATAATAATTATATACTCTCAAGGAACTTTTCCTGTAAGTTTATAAAACGGTTACTTAATTAATTAAAATAACATTTTAAGTTAATAATCTAACTTGTTCATAAATAATTTATGTTTCAGATGAGATTTTTAAGGTTATACCGTAAATGATATGTTTTACAATTTTCACATTTAAAATTTTTAACAATTTTACAAGAGAGCTACACTAAAAAAATATCAAAGATACTCAAACACTCAACATAGTCTTCAGCGGTTTTTTTCTTTCTATAATTAGGTAAACAACGACAATATGTATATATATATATATATATATATATATATATATATATATATATATTCGGTTTCGGTTTCGATTCCCTTGGAATAGAACCGAAGGGCTTATGACAAAGCCACCGAACGCGTCCTCGGGTTGCGGATAGAGGGTCCCCGTACCAAGGGTTTCTGCTAAATATGGTTACAATAATTAATAAGCAGTCGCGGACAATTGTCCAGGGATGGTCCCAAAGGAATAACTCCTAAGCGAAGGTGTGAGAACCGTGCCGAAAGCTGCATGGCAACTGGGTGAGGTGTCTTTAACGGTGACTCTGGGATACCGGGCGACGTCTCAGAGTATCAGCCTTATCCTTGCACGCGAGGCTCTACAAGGATTGACAAACCCTTTCCCTAGCTGCTCGTGGGAACCACAATGAAACCAACAAACCACCAAAATGTTTTAGATGCGGTTCAAAACGATCGAACGCGCAGAGCACCCGACAATGGATCGGCAAACAATACCGATCATCCTAGAGTTCGGGGTGCTGAAAATAATTTAGATGGAAACACGACGACGAACCGGCGAAACGCTCACATTCAGTGGACGGATCAACTTAAGAATGACGTGCTAGACTGCTACGATGCCAGTATTATCCCTGTTCGCGGAGGCTTTATGGCGCGTATGCATACTCTGTGGTGCCAGAAACACCCAGAGCTTCAATACGTTTCCCATCAGTCTTTGCGAAATCAAGCCGACTACCTCCGGAAAAATGGATATGTACGCGCAGCGCTTCCTCAACCGCTGCTTGAACAAGCTGCAGACGAAGATGAAACGACATTAAGACCAACCGCAGAAAGCAGGCACCTTCTGGAAGACGATCGCAATTTCAGTACAAGGAGGAACATCAACATGCAAGTTCCTCTTAAGCCCCAAGATCTGGCTGAAATGGATGCCTCCTTTCGTGGAGACATCTCGCAAGAGTCCGACCTCTGGACCATCAATTGCTCAGTTTATGGTGCTGCAAGAGCTTTGGCTGATTCAAATCGAAGGCTGAATCCGACGATGGATCAGAAGACCAAACGACGCTTGCATCAACTGAACAAGAAAATTGGATGGGCAAGACAGAATGCGTCCCGTGTTCAATGTGTGATTGACTACATAACATCTGGTAGACCGTTCACGAAAAGGGTTCGAAAGTTCGCCCAAGAACTAAGGACCTTTAATCATACACTGAACAAGTCCAAGCTGCTGACAATCAAGCAGCATATTGTTGACAGTATAAGGTTGTTATCTGACGCAAGGAGGAAGATACAGAAGAGGGAGAGATGGAACAGGGAGAATCAACAGTTTCTTGCTGACCCATCACGCCTCTTCAGTGATCCCCCTGTTTTTGTAAAAAATCCACCCAAGCCCAAGGAGGTAGAGACTTTTTGGAGAGAGGTGTACAAGATCCCGAAAACACTAGAGTTGAAAGAAGATACTGACAATATCATCCGCTTCAAGGAGTTTTGCGACAGGCTCATAAAATCTGAGGAGGAGTGCCCATCAGTCACTGCCGAAGAGGTGCAAAAAGGACTTAGAGGCACGAAGAACTTTTCCGGTGCTGGACCAGATTGTATCAAGAACTTTTGGTGAAGAAGTTTACTTCTATACACCAACATTTGGCAACTTGTCCAGACCAGAGAATTACAGGCCAATAACTTGTTTGAACACACTGTATAAGATCTTTACAGCTGTCCTAAACAACAGTATCGTTCGACGAATTGAGCCTGTATGGCGAGAGATGTGCGAACAACGAGGCTCGAAAAAAGGTGTAGCAGGCTGTCGAGAGAACCTGCTGATTGACAGGTGTGTCTGTAAAGACGCTGCCGCTCATCAACGCGTCCTGTCAATGGCCTGGATTGACTACCGGAAAGCTTTCGATTCAACCTCTCATAGACTTATCATCTGTCTGTTGGAAAGCTTGAAGGTACATCCACACATAGTGAGATGCATAGAGAGATTGATGCCTCTTTGGAAAAATAGATTTACCATCTCATCTAGGAATCATCGTCTGACGACGAACAAGGTCACCTTCCAGAGGGGCGTCTTTCAAGGGGATAGTATGAGCCCTTTGCTTTTTTGCATCACACTTCTGCCTCTATCTCTCGCACTACGAAATTCTCCTGGATACCTCTGTGGCGACACTAATCAGCGTCAGCGTAAGGTCACTCATGTATTTTATATGGATGACCTGAAGATCTATGCCGCTGGTAAAAGCAAACTTCAAACTGCTATAAATATCGTCAAGAACTACACAGGAGAGATTGGGATGGACTTTGGTTTGGACAAGTGTGCCAAAATTCATTTGAAGAAAGGAAAGATTACTGGCGTTCCCAAGGACCCTGAGCTTGTGGATATAAGTGTTATTAGACATCTTAACACTGGAGAGACCTATACATACCTGGGCGTGCCTCAAAGCCGCATTCAGGACGTAACATCAGCGAAGGAGTCTCTCCGAAGCAGATACAAGCATCTTCTTCGACAGATTTAGTCTTCCAATCTGTCGGCGTTGAACAAGGTATCTGCGACTAACATGCTTGCCGTCCCGGTTCTACTCTACTCGTTTGGGGTGGTTCAATGGACGAAGAACGAGCTTAAGGCCCTTGATGTCACTACGCGTAAGATCATGCATATGCATAAAAGCTTGCATATCAATTCGTCAGTTCCGCGATTATACATTTCACGCCGTCAAGGCGGACGCGGACTTCTGAATCTCCAATGTCTGCATAACCGAATTGTTTTGAGTACAGCTTACATCGTTGCGAATGGCAGAGATCCTCTCCTAAAGATGGTCAGAAACCACGAGATGATTGGCGAAGGAGCGTTCCTTTACAAAGCCGCGGAGCAAGCTGCCGAGACCCTTGGTCTGAATTTCAACATCAGAAGTGAGGAAAGTGCATTACTCCATCTAGATGCTGCACGTCTAAAAGCCGAAGTAAAGAAAGCAGAGGTTAGTGAATTTCACTAAGAGCTACGGGACAAGCATATGCACGGAAATTTTAACAGAAATGTAGAAAAACAGTCCTTGTTAAAGGAGCAAACTTTTGCTTTCCTCAAATCATCAGGGCTCAATTCAGGTACAGAGGGCTTTATTTTCGCATGCCAGGACGGTGTACTCTCCACCTTAGCATACCGCGCCCGCATTTTATGTCAAGAAGTTCCCAGTGATAGGTGCAGAGCGCGTCATGCACACGCTGAGTACCTAGAACACATACTATCGGGGTGTCCAACCCACGCAGGAACAACGTATATCTATAGACATAATGCGGCCCTGAGAGTACTTTATTACCACCTTTATCGCTCTTACGGTGTTGGTCGCGACCCTGCCCTGCCGAACGCTCCAAGGGATATAGAGTCAATTGTCCGAAACGAGGACGCAGGCATAGGTGAATTGTCGCTGCAGCTAAAAAGTCCATGATTTCAACCAATAATGCCAAACTGCCATTAAATCTACACTCAGAGGCGCATGCGCAGCTGTAATGAAGGCTGGTGGAAGAAGAAATGTGAATAAACCTCGTATTCTACCAGTACCGGCCAAAGTAGGAGGATTTTTACCCTTTCTCATACCCGTTTTTGCTGTTCTCAGTGCTGCCGGGGCGCTAGCTGGTAGAGTTGCAGGAATAGCTAAAGCTGTAAATGATGCAAATTCAGCAAAACAGCAACTTTCGGAGAGTAAACGGCCTAGTGAAGCGATGGAAGCCATTTCTTTAGGAAAAGGTATTTACTTGAAGCCATATAGAGAAGGATCAGGGCTTCATCTAGAGCCATATAAACAAGGAGCAGGACTTGAACGACATTGAAAAAACTCAAAGTGAAGCTACCTCATCGAGCCTTGACTGATGCAGATTTACTCAAATGCGCAAAATCTTTGAAGATTCCGTATTTTCCAGGCATTTTCATGCGAAATGGATTACCAAAGGGTGGATCACGTAAATATGAATGTGCTATTGTTAATCTTTACGATAAGAAAGGACCAGGAA
Source organism: Andricus quercusramuli (assembly GCA_932178445.1). Lineage (NCBI taxonomy): Eukaryota > Metazoa > Arthropoda > Insecta > Hymenoptera > Cynipidae > Andricus > Andricus quercusramuli. Next base: position 20,525 of record CAKNXH010052379.1, read on the forward strand.
CACATTGGTGTGCTTATAAAAAGATTGGTAGTAAAATAATGTATTTCGATAGCTTCGGTAATCTTCGGCCACCTTCGGATCTCTTCAAGTATCTCGGTCCTGGTAGCATAAATTATAATCCTGAGAGATATCAAAATTATGATACATTCATGTGTGGACATTTATGTTTTCAATTTCTATGCAATCAATCAAAATCTAAGAGTACGATCAATCTATTTAAGTGCTGAAATTTTTAATAGCAAGTGAGTTGAACGTTAGCATTCATCATGGATGATTCATTGACACTGACATTATCGGGAACTTCTCCAATCCTGGAAACTCAATATTTGTCTCCGATTGAGTTGTCTCCTCATAAAAATTACGCACTTGGACTCGTTGAATTTCTAACTTTCAATTCGCTACCCAATGTAGACATTGGTCAAAATAAATTTTACGTGGGTAAGGAAATAATCCAAATACCTACAGGAAGTTATGAAATAGGTGACATAAAGCGCTATCTAAAGAATGTTTCAGTCAAAAAGGGTATTGAAATTCATATGAAACCAAGCAATAATACTTTACAAAGCGACATTTATTGCAGTCACGATGTGGATTTTGAGCCTAAAGATTCTATTGGTCAATTTCTAGGTTTCTCTCTACGCAGACTGAAAGCTAAACAAGTATATGAATCTGATCAACCGGTATCAATCATAAAAGTGAATTATTTGAGGTTTGAGTGTAACATAACTGCAGTGCATACATTAATGGCCAGAAAGTACATACTATTCATGAATTTTTTCCCGTAGTGCCACCTGGATATAAGATAGTGGAAGTACCATCTCATGTCATTTACCTGCCAGTAGCCGTGCAGACAGTAGAACATATGCAGCTCTGTATAGTTGATCAAGACGGACATTTGGTTAATTTTCGTGGAGAAGTTATAACAATTAGACAATACATCAAGTCTTTCTAATGATAATGGGTATTGTTTTTAACACAAGGATTGGCTTTGGTTATAATAAAACAGCACCATGCCACAAGCTAATCAGTTGACAAAGAGCAGTCGAAGGGTTAACACCTCGCAGCGCCCTCTTCCTAAAAATTCAAGGTCTGAAGCTCAAAAAAAGAAGAGAATAAAGAGATTCAAGATTTTGTGCACCTGCATCTGTAAATTTGTTTATCAACGTTTGATCATTTGTCATGGAGAAGGAAATTTTAAATATTCAAGCACCAATAATCTTTTATGAGTCGATTGCACACTGTGAAATTCATGCACATCAGCCTTATGCCTCATCGATCTTCCACAATAGTGATGAAATTCAGATTGCTGTTGAAAATCAGGACCATTTTATCTTGCCGAGCAAAAGTTCACTTCACGTGCATGAAAGAATCGTAAGAACTGATGGAGAACCAGTGACAAACACAGTTTCAGTTTCTAATGCCATCTGTCATGTGTTTGAAGAAGGAAGATACGAAATCAATGCAATAGAAATTGATAGAAACAAGAATGTTGGTCTCACTAGTCTCATGAAAAATTATGGATAACTAAACCCTGGAGAATCACGTTACATGCAGAATACCGGTTGGCTCGAAATAAAGGATAATAATCAATCATTAATCATCGATACAGGCTACTTTGATGTAGCCATACCGCTTAACAAGATATTCGAACATTATCTGAACATTATCACAAAATCATTGTCAATGCTAAGCATGAACTTATTTTGACAAGATCAAAAATTGATGCAAATGCCATCTTGCAAGCAGCTCCCATTGGGCAGTATAAAATTGAAATTAATAAAGTAGAGTGGTTATTGCCTAGCGTTAGACTGTCAGATTCACGAAAATTTCAGCTGCTTAAATATATTGAAAAAGATCCACCCATTCCAATAAGTTTTCAAACTTGGGAACTGTATGTATATCCTCTACTTCCAACTACTTGAAACCATGTTTGGACAGTATAAACTTCAACACGGCAATCTAACTAATGTCAAACTACTTTTAAATGATCAGTGTTATCCTTATAGTAACTTGAATCTTGATATTAATCGAAATCAATAAGCTCTTCTTCATGGAATGTACACAAACTTTCAAGCTAATGACTATGGAAAAGAACCGCAACCATTGTTATCGAGAGGAGATTTTATACAGTATGCGCCTCTAGTTGTTATTTACTGCTCTAAACAAAATGAGTCACTGAAATACGGACCAGTTGACGTTCGTTTAGAATTTCAAACTAGTGACAATTTTCCACACATCTTTATCCTGTGCATCCTCCATCCAGTTTAAGTAATCATGTCCTAGTTCTTTTAAATCATCCCTTACATTTTTCTCTCATCTGTTTTTCGGTTTTGCCTGAGGGTCTCTTACCATTCGGTCTCCCTCTTAAAACTTGCGCCACTGTTCTTTCATTTCCCATTCTTGCTACATGCCCCGCCCATCTTAGTTTACGCGCTTTCATTACTCTATTAATATTTGCTGACCTGTAGAGAGCATGCAGCTCATCATTATGCAGTTTTCTCCATTCGCTGGTCTCTTCGTCCCTTTTTGGACCATAGATTTTTCTAAGTACTTTATTCTCAAAAACTCTAAACCTATTCTCCTCTCCTTTCGTCAGCGCCCACGTTTCGCACCCGTACATGACGACCGGCATTATTATTGTTTTGTAGATTCTTACTTTGATGTTTCTAGATAGCAATCGCGATTTTAATAGTGTGTTTGCTGCATAATAGCACCCATTGCCAGCGTGCAGCCGCGCGTTGATTTCCGTTTTAATCTTATTTTTTCTAGTTATAATAGACCCGAGGTATTTGAACTCGCTAACCCTTTCGAATTTCATATTTCCGGTCATAAGATCCCCGTCGTGATTACTTTGTTCGGATCTGACGACGGTCATATATTTTGTCTTCGATTCGCTAACTTCCAAGCCAATATCTTCGGCTTTTGTGATCAAGATTTCTGCATTTTTAGCTACCGTTTCTTTATCATCCCCTAGCATGGAAACAAAGAATTGGTTGCAACAATTTATGGAAATATCGTTTGAAATTGTTGATATGCTTGATTTGGAATGTCCCTCGCTATAGGAATTGCGTTAAATGTTTACAATTAATCATATTGAATGTACACATCATATGTATGAAAATTACTTTAATTGCGCAATTAAAGATGTACTTTTATTGGAAAACTGGATCTCTTTAGAACAGTTATATTTTATTGATTCAAATTTATGGAGATAAGACAAAAATCTTTTTCCATATACTTAATTTATATTATACTTATTTTTAAGTACAATGTACTGATATTTTTGAAATAAATAAAAAGAAAATAAAAAGAAACTTATGTTGTTTTTTCTCAAAGTTCCTTGTCCTTAGAATAATATGTAAGAAACATCATCTTTCGCTATTGAGAGATTACATCTGGTGGATCAGGTTGCATATGATAACTGCATCAGTTTGAGAGAATGCTCTGCATTGAACTTTTTTCCTCAGCTAGGATTAAAGCAGATGAGTTTACTCAAAGAAAATTCACTTAAAAATATGATTTTCAGGTTGCAATAAATGAAAAACACCAATTTATATTTAACTTATTTTACCTTCTCTGCTCTTTATTTTCAGAGACTTATCATTTGCAGTGTCTCACAATCTAAAAATTGATTGAACACTCATTCCTCTGCTTACATGTCATTCGTATAACTCACACATGCACACACAACACGCTTCACTCACTTTTTTGTTCGTTTCAGTAATGATAATAATAATAATAATCCACAATCTTAATTCTATATAAGTACTATATACATGAGATATACAGAGCGCAATCATCATGGAATACCCTGAAATTATGGTCATTTACCGTATTCTGTAGTACCTGTAATACTCGAGAATGTTTTAAAAGAGGCAACAAAAATTTATGCAAAGGACTTGGAAAAAAAGAATTGGTTGCAACAATTTGTGGAAATATCGTGTGAAATTGTTGATATGCTTCATTTGAAATGTCCCTCGCTAAAGGAATCGAGTGAAATGTTTACAATTAATCATATTGAATGTGCACATCATCTGTATGAAAATTACTTTAATTGCGCAATTCAAAATGTACTTTTATTGGAAAACTGGATGTCTTTAGAACAGTTATATTTTATTGATTCAAATTTATGGAGATAAGACAAAAATATTTTTCCATACATTTAATGTATAGTCTACTTATTTTTAAGTATAATGTACTGATATTTTAGAATTAAATAAAAAGAAAATAAAAAGAAACTTAAGTTGTTTTTTCTCAGAGTTCCTTGTCCTAAGAATAATATGTAAGAAACATCATCCTTCGCTACTGAGAGATTACGTCTGGTGGATCAGGTTGCATCTAATAACTGCAGCAGTTTCAGAGAATGCTCTGTATTGAATTTTTTTTCCTCAGTTAGAATCAAAGCAGATGAGTTTATTCAAAGAAAATTTATTTAAAAATATGGTTTTCAGGTTGCAATAAATGAAAAACACCAATTAATGTCTAACTTATTTTATCTTCTCTGCTCTTTATTTTCAGAGACTTATCATTCGCAGTGTCTTACAATCTAAAAATTGATTAAACACTCATTCATCTGCTTACATGTCATTCGTATAACTCACACATGCTCACACAACACCCTTCACTCACATTTTTTTACAATGTTTTTCGCTCTTCTTAGTAATAGTAATAATAATAATCCACAATCTTAATTCTGTATAAGTACTATATACATGAGATTAATTATATACAAATACTATATACACGAGATTAATTATATAAAAATACTATGTACATGACATTAATTATATACATTATCAACTTCCATGGGTTTGCAAATTCTTTTGGCATATCCCCGTGGAAGTGTATCTGTCGTTCCAGGAATAAGCACTCTTTCATCATCGTGCCAGCTTAGTGCTATTTTTTTATGTTTGATGGTGTGCACTTCGTGTTTTCTACTGCGGATCAAATTTCGGTACGCTGTTACATTTTTATATTTAAGGAGACACTTTCTATAATCATTGAATGTAATTTTCCTCAACGCAGACGCTTTCACACCTTTAGCTTTCTTTTTCTCGCACCTTTCATTCCAGATTTTGTATACATATGATTTCGCTTTCAATACGACAAACTCTGTGATATTTTTCCACTACACTCGTCTTTCATTCGCCCTAATACGTTTTCATTTTTCATCTCTATTCCGTAAACATTATCTGGAGGATAATTTGATGTGTCAAATTTGTGAATATCCCGCTTAATGAAATCATAAATGTTTGGAACGGTGAAATGGTAGATGAGACTATCAGTGTCGGTATAAAGCAATTTTGCGCGATTTCCAAAATTTGGTAAAATGTAGTTATAATGAAAGTCGTCGGTAATTATTTTTGTGGGATCGAGAACAGCAAATCCCACATAAATTGGTGTATTCAATTTAACTTGAAGTCTTTTTCATTCAATAATAACCATATCTTCTTCGAATATTTTCTAACATTCTCCATTGTTTTGCCAATGACAGAATTGTTCATCAGTTTGTAGAAATTTTTCTCAAAATCATTGCTAGACATTTTCCGTTTCTCTGTATTTAAGTCAATGTAATCTTTTAGTGAAGGTTTTTGCTCAAACTTTAGAATTCGGTGAATTATAGTTACCTTTAGTCCCAAACTCAAATACTTTTTCAAATTTCTATAGTGGACTACGTAATTCTTCTTTGGCAATAAGTTCGTTATCAGTTTTGGTATTTTGCATGAGGAATTAGGCGGAACAAAGTGCTCTGGAGCCAAAGGCAAATCTCTATGAAAATCATGCAATTCTGCAGGATATTCCAATTCTACCTCCAATGTGTAACCAATTGTTGAATCGTCTGGAATACTTCGTACATTTATATCTCGATCAAGTACCCATTCGAAACCACCAAAATTGAAACATTCGCTCATTGATGCGCCATACTGGTTGTTGATATCGAAATACGAGATATACGATGCAGGTTCGCTTGGATTAATATCTGATCCCATAAATCGGTTATTCGCTTTGGCATATCTGTTTGAGTACTGCGATACACCGCCACGAATACTCCTCTCAATTAGAAGAATCATTTCAGGATCTGTTAATAATTGAAGTTCAATTCCGATTAATTTGAGGATCGCATGAAAAGCAAGTCCTTTGGCTGTATAGTAATGTAAGGGATCGAGATTGTAGGTAAAAATATCGCCCGAAAGTAAAACGTCGGTTTTCAAGTACAAATCAGAGTATTCTCCCCAAGTTTCTATTTTCAACGTTTCCCAAACATTGCATGCATGTTGGTAATCTTCATTAGAAATTTCGTCATTATTTAAATTTGAATAAAATGCGCTTTTAAGTGGTAACTGGTGCTCATTTAATTTTTCCTAATCATTAACATAGTCGTAAGGAAATACTCCTTTTCTGACTAATAATTTAAATTGTTCCGGATTATTGCAATGTTTGAGAGTAATTTTTTTATCATCATTTTCCAGATAAGAAGATAATTTTCCAAGGTTACTCGGCATGAAACGAAACGAATCTATAAACCGAAGATTTACTTTTGTACCGGCAACTTATTTCGTGAACGAGATGTATTTCTCTTTGTTCATGGGTAATAATTTAACCTCGCCTTTCAAACTGTTTAGCTAATGCTTTGATGAAAAAGTGTGAATCATATCCTGACAAATTGTGGGAAACTACCGGCACAATGTGAGTCTTTGTAATTCACATTGTAGTCCTGATGCCTTGCACCACGAAACTTGTCCGTAAAGTGATAATGGTCGTGATGCCTTACGTCATCTTGTTGAAAGGGTTGTTCGCAAACGTGGCAGTTTTGAGCAGACCTAAACTCTGCTTCTTACTCTGGACTGAGTTTCTCCATTGGTACAATGCATGTTAATTCAGAATCAATATTTTGGGCAATTTCTTTCAATTCTTTTACGAACCAATCTATACAATCTTTTCCCCGATAAATTTGAAATTTTGAACGAGAGTCATTATATCTGCAATGTAAAAAAAATGCAACACTGTATGGAACATGCTATTGATACGGCCCTATATTCAAAGGAATTCCAGCAACTTCTATTAACAGAAATTCTATGTCAGCATAAACGGAGAATGGAACCTTCTCTTTGAATCTATAATTTCGGAATTTCAAAAATCTCCCTTTTTCATTTGGTAAAAACATTCTCCATTTATTCGCATTTTCACAATCCAATTTGTGATTCTGTAATGATTTTTCTAATTTGAAGTGGCATAGGCACCTGTCACACAAAAATGCACGATGATCATTTCTTGAAAACTGAGATCCCACGAGTCGGGATAAGTTTTTAATGAAAGCGAAGTGATGAATTGGATTACTGTCTTTTGATTCGTTTTCATTGGAATATTCAGTATTAAGATTTGTATTTTCGATCATCAGAAGGTGTATTGTAGGACGTCTAGACTTTTCTTTGCTTAGATAAAGTGGCACAATTCCACCTTTTTTATATTTGTTAACATCTTCTACGCCATAAACATTTATGCACAACTCATTCATTTTTTCAAATTTTGGAATATCTTCAAGAGTTATAGGAAACGAGATTCCATCATATTTTAGTTCTGAATTATAATGTGGGTAGGAATCGGCTTGATTTCTGTGAATGGTGGCAGGGCAAAGAGCTGCCATTACTGACCACAGAAAGCAATAAACATCATTATTCTGAACATTCATAACAGCTTTTTTATCTCTTATATATTTTGGTAAATCAATGAATGTCGATATACCTGAATTTATTGGCAAATATTTATTAAAATTTACTATGAGGTTTATAATTTCACTCAATGTCCATCCGGAATCCGTTTCCTGCTATTTTTCTACTTTTATAAAATTTGGCCTAAAACATTATCATCGTACCACGCACTGATGTCAGTTGATGGGAGGATTCTATTATTTTCAGTGTGTTAGTTATTTATCACGGACTGGCGTGGGACAGCGAAGGGATCACACTGATCCATGTCAAAGTTGACCAACAAGCCACCACAACATGTATCACCATGATTATGATGGAACCGCTGAATACCTTTTTTCAAGGTTAATCCAAAAACTGCGGGTCCCCGAGCCTCTCCAGCAGAGAACTCCTTCTGGATCCAAAAAAAGGCTTTGGGCCTTTGTAGAAAATTTGAACAGATGTAGCCTCCGGAAGCTACGACCACGATCGTTCAGCGAACGATCGATCTCGACGCAACTGGAGGACATACGTCATCCGACTCGTCACTTCCCGCAACACCAGAAGACGATCGAGTCGGGAACAATTTCACAAGAAGCACAAATGAACAACGACACTGAATCTCAAATCAACAACACTCAAACACCTGACCAGACGAAAAATGTAGCACATCCGAATTCCACTTGCTGCGACAACCGAGAGCAACCGCACACGCCGACACCTTGATAGGAACAGAAAAGCTAGGAAGAAGGTACAAAAGCTCAACAAAGGAGCTTCGCGCCACTACCTGACTCCCCACTTCTACGAAAAGGAAAGCACCTGAAACTCAAAGAACAGAGAGAGTCCTTCAAGGAGAAAGATCATTGGGCGAAAACCATCTGATTACCAATGAAACCTTGAAGGTCACTCAAACAAGAACAACCACATGAAACAAATTATTAACATCCCGCCCGCCTCGTTCGCTGAACGAAACAACTTCCACTTATAAAGGTCAAGAGTTGAGTGCCGCCCGCCATGACGCACACAATAAATGTCCAGGTATAAGAAAAATTCAGTTCCGCCCGCCATGGAACACAATGGACCGCATGGAGTCAGCGCACGACTGTTAACCGAAACAATTTGACGATCGGGTGATTGACGGTCCTAAGGAAAGTTTTAAGAGGGGTAGATCACGCAAGTTCATCCTGTCCGGAACTAACATTTGCTACTCGTCCTGCACGGCCATGTCTCACGTCGGAGTAGAGAAGGGATGATAATCAACACGACGTCTCCAAGTTAAAGATCACGTTTCGGCACAGTCCATTTTTCTGAAATGTCTTGCACCTGTGGAGTAAATAATTAGTAAGAGGAGTATCTGACCCAACTTGAGCTTTCCCGAGATCGGAATTCGTCAGATACAGGATCCCAGGCGGCTCCCAAAGATTAAACAGCTGAATCAGTTGATCTCCAGGACATTCCCTAGGTTGGAGTCCAAAGTTGACAGTCACCATCTTCGTTCACTCCTGGTTCCCTCCAAACGGCACGTTGAAGGTCGACATCTCCTTCATCAACTCTAATCTGGCAATACATCTGTTCAACATTAGCAAAGAAAACAAGTCAAGGAAATCCCCATCGCATCAAGACGGCATCAAGGTCATTTTGCGGTTTCGGACCTGCGGAAAAACTAATTATTCAAGAAGAGGTCCTGAGGAAGTCCCTCACGGTGTATTGAAGACAATGCGAAGTAAAGGACCACCATCTGTATCTCGCCAAACTGCATGATTTGTTTCTGTGGGAGGAATAATACGCATGTGCCTTGCAGAAATTCTCCTGAGGTGTGAATGCAGGATTGACGAAGACGTAAACAGCTTGGATAGAGTCGAACTGATACTCAGTGAAATATAGGTCCCTGGCAATGGCATCTTTTTCTACAAGCACGAATGATGGGATCTGCGTATCTAGAAGTAAGCTCAAGAACTGAATCTGGCTGCAGAGCAATCCAGGAATGATTCTTTGTCGCTCAGCCAAAAAAACACATTTCTTTTGATATTGGTAATCAAAGTTATCAGGGATAATTGACTCTTCAGAAGTTCCATAGCTCTCATATCGATAATTATTCAGTAGGTTGCTGATCTATAACAAGTTTGATAACAAGACATAATCCTAAAGTTCCCATTTTGTGATATGAACGAGGAAGTCGAAATATATTAAAGGTCAAGAAACAGAAGAACTTGAAATGTGCAACCTTCAGATCTTGGATACCGCTCGGACGAATGTCGGTTCAGTTGCAACAGCTTAGTGTCATAGTCATGACCTATACGGCGCACTCACATAGCACCTGAACGCGTCCATTCAGGTACATGCTACACATAGCACTTGGTCGCGTCCGGCCAGATGCATGCCAGTCAAAGTCACAGTCCTGGCCTTGGTCGGCGCTCTCACATGGCATCTGGCTGTATCAAGTCGGATGCATGCTTCTACATCGTCACAGTCATGGCCTTGGTCGGCGCTCTCACATGGCATCCGGCTGTGTCAAGTCGGATGCATGC
>CAKNXH010052381.1:0-18632 GCA_932178445.1 Andricus quercusramuli
TACTCAAAAGTTCGGTAAAGTTTCCTAACCAAATTTTCTCCGTGTACATTCAAGGTATCACAGAACAAATAGGAATAATTCAAAAGAAACACAACATCCAAACTATATTTAAGCCACCTGCAATATAGGACAACTTCTAAACAACCCTGAAAATAAAAAGGCACCTTTCAGTGATCCGGTAGTGTATAAAATCCCTTGTTCTTGCGGCAAATTCTATATTAGAGAACCCGGGAGGGCGGTGAGCCAACGTGTAAAGGAACATAAGTGTTGAGTCAGGCTAAAATATTTCACGCAATCGGCAGTAGCTGAGCATCATATCGAAATAGGACATAACATTTTATTTGACAAAACAACCGCCGTCGCAAAAACGTACAAAAGTTTTCCAAGAAAACATAGAGAAGCAATCGAAATCCTAAAGCACCCTGATAACATCAATAGGGACAATGGACATAATACCAATCCGATTTGGCTTTTCGTCCTCCCGGGTTTTTTAAAAAAGACTTGATTGGTCAATCAAGTTCGATCAGACCCCACCGTGGGGCGCTCTGACAAATCACAGGCATTCATTCATTCGTAGTTTCGCACACGATTGAAACCCGGAAGAGCTTCAAAATTTTCAATTTTAATTTATCATAATGAATCATCGTGAAAGCATTGAATCTATTATTAAGAATGATACTGATATCCAGAGCATTTTGATGGACCGAAATAAATCATCAAATACTGAAAATAGAATATATCTCCTTTTACGTTTAGTTGTCAATTGATCGATGGTGTAAAATGCTCTGCAACAAAAATGATACTTATCTCTCTGTGTTAGACTACACTAATAATATTCATTTGTCCTATTATGATTTAGCCAACCAATATTGCAAGTATTAAGAATTGAATATTCATTCCTTTCTATTTGTTCTTACAGAATTAAGTTTGCAGGGCAATGGACATTCTACGGGATGTGTTCCTTCAAATCGTCCTTTAAGTCGTGCTGTATCTCTTCCTGCCCGTCATAACGACTGTTCTGCGAGTACAAATCGTCAACGTTATCAACGTCTTCCTACCCAGCGTTATTCACCTTCTCTACCTAGATTTCGCCATCTACCTCTTAACTCGCATATAGTAATAGGCTTTGAATTTCCTTCGAATTATCTAACGAAAAACAAACATGGTCAGTTTTACACAATATTACCAACCATAAAATATCGTCAAACAGTAGCAGACGACGAGGGTTTCATCGTTGGATTTTTTGAGGGTCCTTATCTTTGTGGAATATATCAAGATACTGAAGATCACGTTCGAAGTCGGGTTAAACTGGACGAGGTACTTTCAATACCACTTGAGATGAAGCCAATAGAAATAGAAGAATTATTTATTGAACATGAAGCATATGATAGACCTAGCCAGATATACAGATACACTGTCCAACGACGACAATAGCTAACAAAAGAAAGCAATGATTCATAAGAGAAAAATATTCGAACCCTTTATGTTAAAAGCTTCCTTAACTCAATGTTTGTTCGATGGGAGATATTCAAGAAAAACTTTTTTGCCAAGCCGCAGGTTGTATAGAAATTTTCAAAAAGCCATACATCATTGCTAAGAAAATTAATCATTCACTAATGTCGAGCAGGAGGTTTGACGCTGAGGATGATTGTGTACATTCGATGGTCTTGTTCGAATGTCTAAAAATTAGCTGATCTCGCGAGGCGGGTTTCTGCAGTTTTCCTTTCCCCTGGACAAAATTTCAGTCATATGCGAGTACTTCTAATAAAGTCGGATGCAGCCGCGGATTATCACTGGTTGTTTTATTGTCAGCGGTCGCGTTGTATGATAAATCCCACAATTTGTCAATCCTCTAATTATAACTCGGCGATAAGAAATTGGTATGCAAAACAGTCACGAACGTTTCTCTGATATACGAGATAGGCAGTTTCAAAATGATCAACTCATTTTCGATAAAATCTGCTAAATAAAATGAAAAAAGAAATTATTTATATGTTTACCTTCATATTCATATTCATTATTAATAAATTACAGCATTAAAACTTGAACTCAATTTTTTTCAATTTAGAAAGTGAAGTTTAAAAAGAAAATAAATATATTCTCCACAAAAAAGGTCTATCTAAACAAGTATAACCTTGAATGAATTTTATGACGTAAAATTCTTGTCTAAAGAATATTTTCCAATGTGAGAATTGAATCCATGTACTTCTTGTACAATAAATTATCCAAGCTTCTCAAGTTAAAATAATATTGTACGCGTGCCTAATAAATTACGTATCTTTGAAAGATAAAAATGCAAGGAATCAGCTCTTGTCATTTATTTATAACATTAAAATAATTGTATTTTTTGAAGAATCGACAGAATAAACATATTCAGTACATGTTTCCACATTTATTTATTTGTATAATATTCATTCCTTGATTAATTCATAAGAAATACAATTGTTAATATTTTCGAATGTAAGTTCTTTTATATTTTTAAGCAGATCTTAAACTGTAAAAAATAAATGGTTACCAATTAAAAAATAAATAATAAAGAGCGCTGTATCATTTCAAAAAATGTGTCTGCCTGATAGCCAAGGCAGCCCTCCAAAGCGTGCGGCTGAGTACTCTCCGCTCTGCGCAGTTGACCATGCTGCAGCTTCGTTGAAAAGTCCGAACCAAACAAATTCCTTTGCGTACAAATTCCACATAATATATACTATCAAAAAATGAAAAAATTGATTTTTGGTTCGGTCAAATAGAAATACCCCCTTAAATGTTCAAATGAAATTTAAACACAATTTTTTAATACGACTCATAAAATGATAGGAATTCAAAAAGTGAAAAAGTCCCTATTTTCAAGATTTGGTCCCTATGTTACCATATTTGCAGCCCATAAGGGAACTTTGAAATAATTTATAATTGATCTAAGCTTCCAAGATTCAGGGATTAAAATATTTTAGGATGAAGTATTTTCTAGAATTTCTGAAGATATGAAACGATTTTACAGGACCTATAAGGTTTAGAAAGATTTTGTTTAATTTATCTTAAAGTTTTTTAAACTCATCTTACATTTTTAGGCATTTCATCAAATTCATTGGAATACCCTTTTAATTTCTCTAAGCTCATTTCTGAATTGTTTTGAATTCACTTGATACCTTTTTAAATCCAGCTTTATTTTTTATGAATTTTATCGAATTCATAGTGACTTCAGCTTGCCCATAACGATTCTAATTGGTCGAACTTGACCACAGCGATTCTGATAGACTGAATTAATTTTTATAAGGCTTGACCTTGTATCTTTGGACCATGCTTGAACGTAAGCGTAACTAACCCTACTTTCAGTTCAACCAAGTTCAACTGTATACGCTTAAAATCCTAGTTTTATATCTAATTAATCGTGGATAGTGATGACGAATTATTTTTATCCACGCCTCCTGAACTGTGTGAAGCAACGAAAAAAGTAACCGATAATTTGTTGCCATCCAAATCAAAAGCAATCTACGATTCAGCATACAATACATTTTTCAACTGGAAAAAGGAGTTTAAAACAAATTCATCTTCTGAAACTGTTTTGACGGCGTACTTCGATGAATTAAGTAAAAAATATAAGCCATCCAGCTTGTAGTCAACCTACTCAATGCTTAAAACCACAATCAATATTAAAGAACAAATTAACATCGGCACATACTCCCGTCTGACATCGTTTTTTAAAAAAAACAATCTGCTGGATTTCATAGCAAAAAAACGAGCGTGCTATCTTCGGAGCAGGTGCAAACATTTTTAACAGAGGCTCCGGATTTCGAATATCTAGCAATAAAGGTACGTAACATAACCTCTTACATAAATACAATATTATACACGTGAGTTCACACACTACAATACACAAAATATATACGCTATTTCCAAAATATTTTAACACCTACAATATGTACAATTTTTGAGATAATAACTAAGTATGTAACACTCCATTGACACGTCGATTTGATTTTTGGAGTTTGTGGAGCTTTTCGGAGCATCGAATTAGTCAACATCACACTTCAGGACATCACCAAACAGAGTGACTTAATTATTGTAAACCTTCCAGACACAAAAACAAAAAAGGTCGAAGTTTTGTCGTCAGCCAAGAATTCAGTGAATTTGTGAAAAAATATGAAGCATTGCGTCCAGAGAAGATGGCAAGCAATCCTTTTTTCTTGAACTATAGAAATGGAAATTGCGCGTTTCTTAAAATTAAAAAATCCCGAAACTTACACCGGGCATGCTTTTCGGCGTATCTCTGCCACATTGCTCCCCGATACCGGAGCAAATATAACGACTTTAAAAAGACACGGAGGCTGGAAGTCCACCACTGTTGCTGAAGGACACATTGAGGAATCAATTAAAAAGAAAACTAAAATTGGAAACCTTTTATCCACCTCGATAAATATGCCTGCAAATGAATCAAGTACAAAATGCTAATGCTGGGCACCAGTATAAGACATGCACTCTGTCATTGGTTTGAATCCCATTGTGTGCATGTGGTAGTTAAAGTGCTTGTAGCCTGCAAACATCTGAGCCTAGGATAGCTTTCGCTTTTCGGCAACCCTGGATTTGTTCCACGCATTCTTGGCGCTTCGTCCGAATCCAGCTTTAGACGGTCATCCCGATGCAGCAAGACGCTAGTCCCAGTACCGGTTCACTTGCTCACTTGCTCCGCCGCTTTTAGCCAGCTGTTTCCTTATCTGCAAGTTGGTTTAGTGCCTTTCTATATTCCCAAATCAGCTCTGATGTTATGTCCGGTTTTCCTACTGTAGTTACTGTCGCTTAACTGTCCGAGCAGATTGTAATCTGCTCACCAGTAGGGTGGCATGCCGCTCAAGTAGAATCCCCATTTCCCTTCTTTCTACGCTGACATATATTCCTGCTCCTGACCCCCACTTCCTAAGAGCCGTCTGTGTACTTGATTTCCCTTTTAAGGACCACGTTACCATTTGCCTTCCACATATTCTTGCTTGGGATCCAGGCGCGGAAAGTCCTGGTGAAGTTACAGCATTTTGTTGTTCTGTCTTCCCTCATTCATAGAATTAGCAGTATGATCATTTCACTTGGAAGCCTTGTTTTAGGGGCAGCAAAGTAGAGCCCTTGTAAGCATGTTAGGCCCTTGACGCCACGTCAAACCAAAGACTGCTTTGCATGTTCAAACTGTCATTACAAACTTCCAGCATTGGGTCTCAAGATGCTTCGCTTAGTTCAGTTCGCTATTTAGAATGACATCCAGGTATTTAACTAACACTGAGATCATCAGACTCCTCCCCAGAGAATGACAGGACGTAAGCTTTCGATACTTCGTACTTTCTCGTAGTTATGTCCAGGCTGGTATTTTCCGGGTTTGCCGAAAGCCCTGACGGTCGCACCAGAGCTATACGATGCGCAGCGTCGACCTTGTAAGACCTATCAACACTTCCAGACGAGCCCCCCTGATTGAGATTGCAAAGTCATCGGCGTATCTCTGGGTATAATAGCCTTCCTTTTTTAGCCTAAGAAGGAGGCTGTCCACTAAAATGCACTACACGAGGGGTGACAAGACACCCCTGCGGGCATACCAGCCGCGCTACTCTCCTGATTAAGCCCTCGCCCCATCTGACTTCGAGTCGCCTGCGGCGTAGCATGCTTCCTGCCCAGGGAATTAGCTTGTCTGATACGCCACACCTCGAAGCATCTCAACAGATGACTTCTGGAAGGGAATTTCTGAATAGGACAAAGCGAATTTGGCAATGCTTTTAAATTGTTTAAATTTCGGTACAAATCGGGTGAGAAATCAGCTGTTATTTTAGTGCCGTACAAATTAATTTCAAAGTAAAATATGTGCCGGATGAAGTATATGTGGACTTTACTACTTAAGACCTTGTTCAAGGTCACAGCATGTGAAAAGAAAACCGCTACTACTATCTAGCACTCACTACGTGCAGGTAGCTGCACATCGAATACCACCCCCACCTCTCACCCGCTCAGGAGGAACACACAACTAAGAACTAAAGTAGTTTGATATCGGATTCGGTTTCAAAAACTAGATTAGGCTGCCTTTCCAACATTCTATCTCGAAGAAAACCGTCTCGAGCTTGCATTCCAAAAACATGCTTCGGTGCGTTCGTCACCTCTTTTAAGCGTCTTCCCAATGCCTGATTATGACAAGGCACTAGCTTGTAATGTTTAATTTTCTGCAAAGGCTCAAGATTTCCCTTGTGGATCCCGTTCAGGTCATCACATGATGATCTGAGTGAGTTATTTGAGAAGATTGTCGTGATTTGCGGTTCGAAAACATGCATGCTTCGCCAATTGATCATTACAATGTAATCATCATGATTAGAAATGATGGTGAGTATTACAATTTTTCGGTCAATTTTCTGTCTCAATGACTCCCCTTTCTTTCTCGTAGATTATACTCTGGTGACTGCTGTTTGCCGTACTGTTGTTCTCTCATCGACAAGCATAGTCAACAAGAGATTATCAGGAAGTGCAGCTTAACCATCATTTTAGATAATAAGCTATATTACTTGTTTATGCATGTTTTCAAAATAAAGTGGCCTTACTGTAAGCTGCCAGAGATATTTTGATGCATCTGTGACCTTGTTTTGCAGAAAAATGTGCAACGCACTTAGCGCGCAAACGCGTTGTATGGACGGACAATACATTTCTATCAGCACACCGTCCAGGCATCCAGAATATCTCTTTTGGACTATGCTTGTGGATGACAGAACACCAGTAGGCCAAATAATACCATATTTCCCTTTGAAATTGAAAAATACGGCACTGCTTCCAAAACTGCTTTCTTACCTCATTTTGACAAGTAAGATGGACCTACACAATATATCCGTAGGGGTTTAATTCCCTATTTTGAAAAAAGCCATATTCGCTTTACCCTGTTGCTGGAGACACCCTCTTTGTCCAAGAAGGTGCTCGCATAATATCCCCCCCCCCCCCCCTGTTCAAGATGGTGGTACAATTTTTCCACACCAGCATGGAACGCAGTTGCTACCCTCTATGCATCGAAGAGGCAAAAGCACCGCATCCCTGATATATCTCTAGTGCGTGTAGCGTCTCCAGGAATGGTCGGGGGAAGGGGGGACAAAATCCATGCCCTGTTATAAGAGCATAGGGTAGAAGCTATCCGCCCTCAGAGACTTAAAAGGACAGAAAGACCCGATGGTCCTATCCACTTTCTTCATATCAACAACCCTTATGAGCCTTATGAGCCCAAGGCTTCTTGTAGATGTCCCAATCTGAAGGCAATTTAGCTGAGTTTGCTCTTTATGCACAATGCTCTAGTATTTTTACAGAGATTCTGCAGGTTGGCGTTCCACCATTCTGCCCCTTTCCTTGACTTGATTATACTTTTAGGACTATGGATCTCATATGATGTATTCAGAGCCCTTCGCAGGAAATAAACGGCGTGATTTAACTCATCTACGGCACCGTAACTTGCAGGGAATTCTGCAAACCTGTCTTTGAGTTCCTCTTTGTATGAGTCCCAAAGTAAATTCCTGGAGTTGTTGACATTTGAAACTGCCGGTTTTTCTAGGGCTGACTGGAATAAGATATATTTGTGGTCTAAGAGAGACTTCCCGTCGGAGACTTTCCAGTCAACTAGTTTGCGTCACAGCCCAACAGCAGAGGAACCCTATTCTCCTGGTATAGGGAAATAAACAGAGGCAATATGCACCTCTATTGTTTCTGCGCTTCTGCCCCTGAATCTCACCTTAATCACAGTGAGGCCCCTGTAGTAAAGCTTAGTAACCAAAATCACATCCATACCCTCGACGGCACCGAGCATCCTAAGCATCCTAAGCCATTAATTCTTTCCCTGTGTACCCAGGGTTCTTGAATTAGAGCTTTGCACTACTGCAATACGCCTGGTTAGAACCGCCAATATGTCTTTGCTGTGGTGCAAATTAATCTGCATCACTTGGATTTCCATCTCTACACACTAAGAGACTCTACCTGGCATCTCAAATTCTTTGTTAAGACACCTATTCTTTCACTCCGATGAGTCCACCACCGCTGAAGAGGCGTGTGGGGGTGGTTAAGTATTTGGAAACGCTGGTGTCATTCAGGTATTCACCTGTAGCCCGTACGACGATCTTTTTGACAGGGGTGGGGAGCTTCCCCTCCCTTCCCCTCTTACTTTATACATGCAGGAAGGTTCAGCTCTTCAGTAGCTGCATAGTCGCCATCAACGAGGGTGAGGTGAGTGTTTCGACGAAAGGGGGGGTTGATGGTGTTGACAGAAAGTGCTCCGTTTATTCTTCAAAAAGAAAATCGCCGATATGGCCTATGTCCCTCTTCTTTCGCATCTACGATATTGCGGGTGCAAACGCCCACATATTATTCCTCTGTATTCGAGAAAATCCTTTACTCACAAGGTTTAAATTTTTAGAACCACTGGCAATCGAACTTATGACTCCGCACTTACAAAAAATACGTAAAGAAAATATGACGCACGACCTGAAAGACCTCATCAACCTTGTTCTCGGCAAAAACAATGCTGAGGCTATCGATGTTCCTGGGGAAGTTGTGCAACAAGAAAAAGAGGAGGAAAGGGAACGTCAAATTGAGCCACCATTAAAAAAAAAAGGAAGACTGGTGGCTATCATGCCTGGAAGAAGAAGCGTAAAACTCAAAGAGACGGCGACATATGTGGTTCTCCAATTTGCGGTGAGCATTCCCAAACGAAGAGAGCATGTCCACGCTGCGCAACACACAGGCACGTCTGAACGGCAAGCTTCACTGGATTGATATGATTTTTACTGCTAGAAACCGGCTGTGAATAATGAAGACTGAAGAGTCTGAACTGAATTGATTTGGACTGATGGAAAACGGATTGTGATTTGCAACCTCTTTTTGGGGGCTTTATGTACCTCTAGGAGCCTTTACTCTGAAGACTTTTTTTATGTTCACTTATTCAGGGGAAAAACATATTTTTTCGCTGAAGTCTACCATAGATTCTTCAGACAGAAGCCCTTAAACCATATAGAAGCCAAGCCCTACGTAAAATCGTCTCAAAAGTGACAACACTTTGTCTACTTCCACCATGAAACTGCCATTTGCTTTCGTCTCCTGGGACTGCTCTCAACCATTAGATCACATGACAGTCAGGTTGCGGATGGGGGAACGCCTCCCAGATATGGATGGTACTGGGGAAATCAAATACCTGGGGTGGCCACAAACCAGCTAGGCGAAGGAAACGCGAATTCAAACTAATCATGAGTGAGTATGTGAAAAACGAAATACCCCAAGGCAGTAGAAATCTTCCCACTGATTCCGATCGGGTGGACATCGCAGAAATGGATGCCAAACTCTCAGAGACGTATGCTCTCTTTGAAGAGTTACGAGGCACCATAAAAGACATGGTGGACTTTAGAAGCACAAAGAGGAATATGTGTCTGCCAATTAGGGATGGGCTGGAACAAGCGGAGCGGCTCAGGAACTAACTACGCGATCACTTTATGATAACCGAAGGGCTTCATAGGGATTTGATCGAGAACGTTGGACGAACTGCCCGAACGAGAGCCATGATCCGAAAAGAGAAGGCAAAGAAGAAGACAGACGAAAGCTGCACTCAGACTGAGGAAGCCGTGGCAGCTCCCACTCCCCGTGATAGGAAGCGAGAGAGGGAGTCCACCCTGAGTCCAGTAGAGATGAGTCCTTCCAAGCCGAGAAGCAAGAAGCCGAGGACACGTAACGCTCCAGCTCCAACGACCTCGACACCGAAAAAGTTGGAAAAAAAGCAAAAGTATGCGCCAAAACGGAAGAAGAGGCAGATGCGAGCTAGAACCGAGGCGGTCCTTATCAAACCGACCGAGGGACTTAGCTACACGGCGAGGTTCTAGCAGAACTGGGACCTACATTAAAAGGCAGAGCTGAGCTGTCGGCTGCCATCAAGGAGGCGGTTGGGGACGGTGGTAGCGTACGTGAGCTTGTCCCACGCACCGAGGTCGAAATTCTGGACCTCGATACGACAACAGATGCAGAAGAAGTAGAGGAAGCCGTTCGGAAACATTTCGGCAAATCGTTTGGAGTCATCAGGGTTAGCCTCACGAAAAGACCCTTCAGAGGTAATCTGAAGGCTTTCGTGGAGCTGGCAGAAGATCTGGCTGTAAGTTTGGTGCGCATTGGACACCTCAAGGTGGGATGGGTATCCTCTTGTGTGCACAAGAAGGCGGAGGCAATACGGTGCTACCGCTGCCTAGGCTTCGGCCACATGGCAGCGAACTGCGAGTATCCAGATAGAACCAAATCGTGCTGGCGATGCGGCAAAGAGGCGCATAAAGCTGCAGTATGCGAAAGCACACCGCAGTGCTACCTCTGCGCCTCAAAGGAAGATGAGCCCCGGACAGACCATCGCCCGGGGACAAGCAGTTGCTTGGTGTTCAGAGAGGCAGCCTCGCTGAGAAAGCCTCTTGGACGTGCAAGCTAACATCGTAGCTGGGCAGGTCCGGCAAGAAGCCCAGTTCACCAGAAGTAGACCAAGCTGGCAAAAAGAATGAAGGCCGAGGCACGGCCAAAGAACGGCACCCCCTGAAGTAATGCGGAAGCGGTTCCGGGGGGAATCATGCCAAGGAGAAAGGGTGGTGGTTTTTAGTCGGTAGTTGGTAGCATCGCTACAATGATCGAATTAAGATCTTTGTGTATATTTATATATATTAAGATCATTGCATTGATGATATCAATATCCCGACACTACCGAGAAATGCGGACTCTTCTCGGTATATGATAGCACATTTTCCACCTTCCCTCGTAAAAAAAAACCATGAAACTATCATTTGCTTTCGTCTCCTGCGACTGCTCTCAACCATTAGATCACGTATCAGCCTTCTTCCGGTAGGTGCTACCTTCTAAAGCTCTATATCTGTCTCCACGTTGCGCTGATGCGACGTAGCGTCGACGCAGCTTCGATGTAGCATTCTAGTGATGAACGCACAGCTGTTGCCAACTATTGGAATTTTTTATCTTGCAAGTTTATTCTTTACTGAAAATTGACATAACTTTACTTTGACAGAAGACAGCTGGCAACACTAATTTGGTGAGTATTTGGTAAGCCAACTCCAATCAGGAGCAAGATGGTTACGTTCATTTGTTATGGCGGGCACCAAGCCAAGTGTAGCTTGGTGCTTTTCAAGAATAATCCAGGATAGTGTGGATTATTCTCGAGCCGAAAGCTATTTCGTAAGAAAGAGAAGCTCCTGTTAATTGAATTACAGCTGGACCATTGGGATATGTAAAACGTCCAGAAAATCTGAGAGGCTTCAAAGTTCACCAAACTGAAGCATAAAGTTAGTTCCCCATTCATTTTATGCCTCCAGTTACCTATTCCTAACCTAAAATACTAGTGACATATTTACACTTAGAATCTTTTCCTATGTAAAAAAAATTATAAAAATAAAGAGACTTTATCCACACACATTGAGTACACTACATTCTTTACAAACTCATTCCTTAATCATTTTGATTTTGAGCTCGTGTTGGCCATGGATAATATTGCTGTTTAAATGTATTAATTAAATTTAGAAGTAGATGGTGGTATGGTGGCAAGCATGTTTCCAATTATCTCCAATGAATACAACCTAATTATCTTGACGTCTGGTAGAGCTGATAGAACAGCCGATAAAACTATAAACTAAAAGTGAAGTGTTGGATGGTTACAGGAACGAGGGAATCACCGCATGAACCGATTTGAAGAAATTAGTGTTTTTAGATCATGCAAACGTAAATTTGTAAAGATAATAAGGTCCAAAAATGGTGCGAGCTCAAGGAACCGGAGATGACTTTATTTTATAAACCATAATTGCAATATTGGCATTTTCTTCTGGATGACTAGCCAACTTGTGAAAATGGGCTAGAGGTTTTCGTAATTTTTTACTTTTTGCCTACTCGAAAGGAATATAATTCATAAAGTACATTAGTTTTTAGAAGCTTTGAATGGACCATCATAGAAACTATGACTATATAAATTTTCCATTTAAAAACCGGTTCTCCATAAAACGTATAATATTATAAAAATTATATCAGTTAATGACTTCAGTAAATAGAAATTTTTTCTTGAAACTGACTTCTCAAATATAGTAAATATCACGCAAAGACAAGCTTGATGCCTATTACGTCGATTGTCCGTGAGATAGCGACTATAGTATTTGTTATATACTCTAATGACGCACCAGAATATTTGTCAATTACATTGATATCCAAAATTCTTGATTATTGTGTTAGTCTCTTTGTCCTCTCATTGGAAAAATGGAGATCTTTTTTACTCTGGCTTTATCATTGGCTTTTATCCTTTATTCTATTGGTGAATATAATAACATAATATATCTAAAATTTTTAGTATATTTTGAGATTCGCAAATAACAACTTGTCATATTTAAATCGCATTCTCTCCAAACTGTCTCACAGAATTTTTTATTTAAATTATGAAAACCGTTTCGATGAAGGCATCATGGAACCAACAACATCTCCTTGAAAACGAATTTACAAAATTTATATTCTGGAGTTGTGTAAAATTTACGTATTTATAAAAACTGTTTCTTTGTGAGATCAATCTGAATTCCTGCACTATTAAAAGAGCTTTGAAAATGTATTCATCTCAATTGTCCGATGTTTGACACCAATGGTTTTTCTTTTTATAAAAACAATATTTTCATAAAAAGAAAAGAAATACCCATGCTATGAGGTGGAAGCTATCTCAAATAAAAATACAATTATTTATTTTATACTCATATTTATACTTTATACATAACCTAATGAACCACCAAAAAAGTTTCCGTTGAATGGAAACAAAATTATGCATTTTTTTAATTTCTTGGAAAACGTGAAGCACTGTCTCAGGACAGTCGAGCCGCACATTACCGGTAATAAATTGTATTGCCTGAAGTGGTTTACTAAGTCTATAATTTTATTTTTAGTTGAAGATCATGCACTGATGGTTGAGAAATATATACAAATTAGAGGGTGCGTCTAGTCGCCCCAAAAAACTGGTGGCGCTGGAAAAGGTGAATCAATTTTGTGATAGACTCTTCATAAAATCAAAGTTCCATGTCATTTCGCTATCTCCCGCATTATATTTCATAGCAATTGCTCTTGGTTTTACTTGTATAACTTTGCTGAGCATTGCGTAACTTTGCATCAACCTTCGCTCGGAGTATACTCCGGGCTGATGTACAACATTCTCAACAAATTCTTGCACATAAGTAGTCTTTCACTTTACCACGCTGGCTGATTCTAAATAAGAATTGACTCAGCGTTTCGCCAGTAGATCCATGTACATAACTGTAAATTTTGTCGTCGTTCAGCTTACCTGCCATTGAAATAAGTGTCTTATTTACAATCTCTACTTTGCCATTAGCCTGCAGAGACCTTATAGCTGCTTCTTGGTTTTTTACATCGAGTAGTTCATACCAATTTATACTAATTTTATTCAAGTATAATTTTTTAAAGCTAAAAACTTGAAATAATGCTAAAATTGCTTGCTAAAAGCTTAGACTATCGCGCCTCATGTAATGATAGAGTGAGGAGGGGGAGAATATCCATTCAGAGTGGTTGAAAACTCGAAAATTAAACTGATGACGGTTCCCTTAACGTTTTATTTCCGAAGCTTCTTAAATGTTGCTGAAGGCTGGTGACCTTTTCAACATAAAACACCAACCAATTTCGCTTCCCTCGGCTCTATTTTCTGCCCCCCCCACCCCGCCGAAACCGAAGTTTGGTGGGACTGACGTTACAACTAAACTCTCCACCATGTGACGAATCACAAAGAGTATGGAGAAAATAGATCACATCTACAAGCAATGCATCTTCGCTGGTAGCGACGCGCGTGTAATGGTTAATGATAAACTAAGTGACTGGTTCGATATTATGCAGGATGTTAGACAGGGATGCGTTATGTCCTAATGGCTATTTATTATATTCATGGACAAGTGTCTTTTTAGAATCCTTCGCGATGTTCAGCTTTATATTCAAAATGCGCATTTCCTAGATCCCATCATGAAATTCTGGTACTTTTTAAATTTTTTCTCTAATGCTAGAGCTAATGAGTTGCAATATGTAACAATTCCTAATTCAATCCCATGGATACTTCGCAATTCTCAAACAATTGCCAACACCTCCAACTCAAAGTTATGATATCGACTCTCAACCACGCTGGTTCGCTTTGAAAAGCCAAAAATGGGACAAAAATTAAAGTCCTTTTTTTCGCTGCATAAGGATTGCTCCAAATCCAAGAGAGTTGGCATAACAGTGAAGTTCAGTCTCATCTTGTGGCTCGTTCATTGATAAAACACGATTTCCCGTAAATTTTAATTTTAACGATTCAAACACTTTGAATTCCTCATCCTCAATCTTAAATTTCACTTTCTTACGTAAGAGATCGTATAGGGGCTTCGCAATGATTGAAAATTTCTCAATATATTTACAAAAATGTTGTGCAATATTGAGAAAGCTTAGTAACCCTTCATGTTTACGGGTACGGAGCAGTCCAAGACAACTTTAAGGTCTTACGCTTTTGGCCTAATCAAAATACCAATAATCTGAACACCTTTTTCAATACCGCTAATTGATGTTCTATCGTAGACATGGTGAACATTATAACGTCCATACAAGCAACAACTTTACCAGAATCGATCAATTTTCTAAGAGATGAATTCACATATTTCTAAAAATCCTCTATAAGAGGGCGTGAATAGTTGTCTTTTACCCACAATTTATTCGATGCTCGATCAACGACGCATATTCTGGGTTCACCATTTTTCTTTTTTCACATCTCTCTTGCCTTTCTGGCTCAAGATATGGTATTCTCGTAAAAATCACGAATTTAATTTATTTTGCGTTTCTGTTAGAATTTTCAAATTTATTTTCAAACATTCAGCTCTGTCTCAGCTCAATGTATCTGTTTTTACATATAAAGTTTCTTTAGAAGCATTTTCATTACACTCTCCGTCGTCAATCAATTTTGAACCAAAGTTCCTAAAAGCACCGCGAGCAAATAAGACTGGCAATTTCATGTACTTTCGTCAACGACCTTCAAACAACTATCTTTACTCTTTTGACCAGTGGTCGCTTTTACCTTTGTTATATTTTCAATGCGTTAATTCCAGTGAATAATCAATTATTTCAATCGATTACCTGAGTTGAATTAGTGTTTACAAAATTTTGTGCAAAGGAGCTAGTGTGTCTGCCGCCATTAAGACGTAAATTACATTCAATTTTAAAAACCTTACCTACAAACTCTATATTGCACGATACAGTCCTAAAGATCTCAATTTTACGGATCCAATTTGCCGACTTCTCTGACCTACATTAGTCTATCGACTAGAGGCTCGTCACCTTGGAGATCTGCTACGGATATGAGTGCGGACCGGAGGCCTCTCTCTGATGAAGGCCATGGTTCAGTTGGGAGTGGGAATAGGACCGAGCCGAGGCGAAGACCAGGCAATGGCCCCAGAAAAACGCGAGAACATAAGTTTAAATGGTCGGACCAACTCAGGAGGGACCTCCTTACCTGTTGGCAAAGAAGCTCACCGGCGGGAAGAGGATTCATGAAGAGGTTACATGATCGTTGGGTCAATATGCACCCAGAATATGCTCATCAAACGCCTCAGAATTTAACAAATTAGATATCCTTCTTGCGAAAATGCAGATATGAAGCTCTTTATCAACAAGAAGAAGAGCAACATCCTCAAGTGAACATTCCACCCGTTCCAGCAAGACCACCTTTGCAGATAGCCGATAATGCCACCATGAGAAGTAGGAAATCTATCCACCAAAAAGTCTTTCTCAGGATGGACAAATTAGATTAAGCTAATACTGCTCTATCCGATTTGCTCCCCGAAGATGTTAATCTCTGAAATCTGTATTGTGTAGTTTACGAGAAGGCGGTCTCCCTGGTTAGCGACAATAGAAGTAACGATACTTCAATACGTCTGAGTAAGACTCACGAAAGTATTTCACAGCTTCAGTTCAAAATTGAGACGGCGAGACGGCATGCATCAAATGTTCAGTGCGTGCTTAGCTACATGACATCAAATAAAAAGTTTACTCCAAAAGTTAGGACACTTGCACAAAACTTGAGAAAAGAAAATTACACGCTGAACAAGTGCAAACTGTTGACCATCAAGCTACACTTGACACAAAAAATAAGATCTCTTCCAACAGCGAAACAGCGCCTTGAACAGCGAATGAAGTGGATTCAGGAAAATTCCACATTTTCTACTAATTCTTCCCGTCTGTTCAATTAAACTTCACGTGCCGTTAAAAATTCGCCTTGTCCACTAATTACTTCTGAAGAAGTGAAGAAAGTTATCGCTAGAACTAAGAACTTTTTAGCGCCACGGCCAGATAAAATCAACAACTTTTGGTGGAAGAAGTTTACTTCTACGCACTAACATCTAGCTCATATAATTACTACTTTCTTAAACGGAGAACAACCCGTCCCGCAGTGGCTAGTGAAAGGACATACGGTATTGATCCCTAAGACTAGAGATTTGTAAAGTCCAAAGAACTTCAGCCCATAGACTGCATCTGTCGAGCCGGTATAAAGTGCAATAGTTGAACAACGTGGATGCAAGAGAGGGCTGGCAGATTGCAGGGAGAACCTGTTAATAGATAGGTATACTACCCAGGACTCGATCAGCTATCGACGCAATCTGTCCATGGCTTGGATTGACTACCGTGAGGCATTCGATAACACGAACCATGAGCTACTTATTAAGCTCCTTAAGTGCCTGGAAGTGCATCCAGAAATAGTGAGATGCATAAAAGAGCTTATGCTCTTGTGGCGGACTTTTCTACATCTCCCTCTTGCCTCTATCTATTGTTCTTCGAGGTAAAAGCTCTGGATATCTATGTGGCCCGCCGAACAGAAGAGGATATAAGGTCAGCCACCTTTTGTACATAGACGACCTCACTCAAACTCTTTGCTTCTTTCAAAGAGGACCTTAACATCCTTGTGACGGCGTTAAATAGGTATTCTAAAGCGATTAACATAATCTTTGGACTGCGTCCACCTACGCCAAGGATGAGTAGAAACTATATACTCGCGTGATGATCAGGATATTTAACTCATAGGCGGAAAAAAGATTCAACATCTTGGTAATGGAGAAACATATACATATCTTGGAATTCCTCAAGCGGTCCGTTAGAATCAGAAATCTATATACGAGGAACAATGTTGTACATAAGGCGGGGCGAGGAGCTAAAATGATCCACGTTCCACAATATTGTCATAAGGGGTTCATGACATACCAACATAAGAGTATATGCTTTAAAAAAATGTACTCCTCTCTTGTTTGTTGCAGGGTTAAGCTCACAATTCGACTGTTTACCTAATGGTGAGCCTATTCCAGGAGCCCCACGTTGCGCACCTTCCAATTTTTCTGATAGACATCAATCTCCTGTCAGGGCTACTTCTTCTATCACGGCTATACCTCCCATCAGGACTTCTCGTACTGCAGCATTACGCGGTAAAATTCATTCAGATAGACATGAAAAATAGTAAAAAAAACATCAGCGAAGCTGTTGCCACGGGTTTTTTTCTGCCTTCCAAAATTCCATCTCATGTTTGTATAATGCAAATTAATTTTTGTACATGAAATCTGAAACTTTAATTTTCGATGTACCTTCCTCATTAATGTTCCCTGAATTGTGTTCATAAATCTAGTCGGCGCTACAGTCGATTCATCTGGTTATGTACTCCATTTTTTCTCATTCATTCGCTATAGTATGGATTAAAGAGCGACGGAAAAAACAAAATGGTGGACGTAGCCGAGTAAATCGGCTAGCGCATGACTGCAAAGATGCCTGGATTTCCAGTCTCAATATTTATTGTCAAGCTTTATACAATTTTTACAAAAAAATGTAATCCTCTATTTCTTTTTCTAGGATTCAGTCCACAGTTCCAGGTTTACCCTGATAGCGCTGCTTTACCTGATACTCCTCGCCCTAGTTTTCGTCCTTGTCCTTCTGGCACACATCAGTCTTTTGTCAGTTCGGTTTCTCTTGGCGGGCTAAGGCCCCAACCAATTAGGATTGGGTCTCCACGAACTAGGTCCAGATCGCCTCCTAGATTTTCTCATTCTGCATTATTACCGGGTAAAATTCATTCAGAATCATATGAATAATAGAATAAATCAGTTTCAAAATTGTATTATTTGAAGGAAAAAAAACTCTTTTTCACTGTACAAATAGAGAAACCCTTGTAGATTTAGAAGCTGCCATTGTATATCATATTTTGGCCACAAGGGGTTTCTGTGTTCTAAGAATTACCAAGAGAACTGATTCTATGATAGTTGATTAAAAATATATTTGTCTAGTAATCTAATTAAAATAATATTTTGTTCAACTGATTGCTTGACTAGCTCCGCTTTTTACGCCTCGGAAAGGGGAGTCGGTGTGCTGAAACCGAATCAACGACTTCAAAGTAAATATGCAAAAATGCATTGAAAATGAATGTTAACTTTTAAAAATTTAGAACTTTATTTTTTGCAACCACTTTTATGAAAATGCGACTTTTCGTCGTCTGACCTTCCGAAAATAAAAATGTTGGCATGTGGAATAACGCTGAGATGCCCTCAGTGAGCACAACCATTCAAGAAAAGTCTTTAAAATATGTTTAGGGGTAGTTC
>CAKNXH010052381.1:18642-31551 GCA_932178445.1 Andricus quercusramuli
TAACATTTTGAGCGCAGGCTGCGCTTGCGCTTAGATTGAGATGCAGTCTGGGGCACAAAAGAAAAAATTATAGGAGCAATAAAGATAAAAAATGTACGCCGCGGTCACGAAACTATAGGATGGACAGATAAATGAAAATGAAAGAATCGCTTCTTCGATTCTGGGGGTAAAGAATCGATCGAATAAAAAATCGACGCGCAAAGAATCGATTCAAAAGATCGATCTTTTGAGTAAAAAAGATCGATCTTTCAAGAATCGATTCAGAATCGCCCATCCCTACTCTTTACAGTCTGCTTGGGAAGGGGAAAACACTAATATCTAAGAATAGTATATATACTCGAAACATCAGAATATTCATTAATTACGCTGTTCTTAAAATTCGGTGTTAATCTCTTTTTCCTACATTTCGAAAAAATGAGGAATCTTTGTACCCTGATCTTCGTCTTGATCGTTATTTTTAATTCTATTCGTGAGTATTGTAAAATTGTATTTTAATTTTTAATCAATAATGAAATACTGCCTTCTGTCATTATTTCAATGAAGTTGAAAAAGTGACACAAACTCAAATTTTCGAAAATTTTCAAAATTTCCAAGTTCTCTATGAAAATCCCTTAAAATGCAACTTAAAATTTTTGGAAACAAAATTCTTTGAAATCACTTGGTTTTTTTAAACCTCTTCAAATTCTTCAAAATCTTCTATAATAGCATACAATATTTCAAATCTTTTAAGATCAACTGAAAGAGAAAAAATTTCAACGTCAAATAACAAAAAAATATCGAATACCTACGCTTCTTCAGAAAATACTGCATTTTGGAAAAACTTTCTGCCAATTTTTAAGAATTCGAAGATAGTTTTCAAATGATTGTAAAAAATCCAAAACAATTTGTTTAATAGACTCTGAAATAAGGATTTTTTCATTTTCGCCATAGAATGATATATCTAAATACCAAATCATTCTGAACCTATGACTGATTTGAATTGGAATTGGTCTTATGTTGAATTTTCATAAAAACAAATTATTCAAACAAGTTTTTGAAAGCAATTCAAAGGAAAGATTTTTTCATAAAAAATTGTCTTTCAATCAAATGCTCTCATTCCAGTATTAAAATCTTCAGTATGTCATATTTGCAAAACTCTTATCACTATTTAAAGTTTTTTCTTAATCACTAAATCGAATCTAAATACAAGGCTTCGGAGTTCTTAGGCTTCAAAGTTGTTTTTTTTTTCATTTTTATCGTGATATAAGTCACGAATTTTTTTGAATAATGCCAGCTGATACACCGTATTTATTTAATACGTCTTTGAAACATTGGGCTTTTTTAGAAAGTTATATTTAATCTGTCATTGGATGTTCTTGAGACCTATTTTTAGAACATTAAATCTTTCTTCAATTCGCTATATCGTTAAAATTTTATACAAATTTGAAAAATAAATAGCAACTGACTGTGAAAAAATGTATATTTTTAATTAAAATTTACATATCTGTATTGTCTTTTTACAGAATTAAGTTCTCAGATCCATAATCCCAACATTCCTGGTGCTGGTGATGCTGCTGCTCCTGCACCTGCTGCACCGGTACCTGCCGCTCCTGCACCAGCTGCTCCTGCTGCTCCCGCACCTGCTGCTCCTGCTCCTGCGGCTCCTGCTCATGCTGCTCCTGCTCATGCTGCTCCTGCTCATGCTGCTCCTGCTCATGCTATTGCTCCTGCTCATGACGATCGCTTTCCTAGAGGACTCTACATTCCTGAAGGTCATCAAATAATAGTAAACGATTATATAATTGGAGTCATAGATGATCGTGGTGAAAGACAACAAGTACGTTACAATGGTCAAGGTGTTGAGGTGCATGTATCCGGCCAGCCTATTAGACCTTTGGGCCCAATAGAATGGGCCCGAATGATGCGGGATGCTCTTAACACCTCCAATTCTGCTGGAAGTTCAAGTGGCCACAGGCGGATGAGATGAATCAAAGTGATGGTTGGAACTTGGTATATCTGGTTAATTGAAAAATATAGAACTGTGTATTAGAAATTAGCTGTATCCATAACACATGTATGTGCAGGGAAAACCTCCGTACAGTGGATATCACAAATTTGTAAATTGCAGCAAACAATAAAACAATAAAAAGTTTTTGGTATTATTTTGATTATAATATTGCATCATATAGTTACCATAAAGGGAAAACGATAATAAGGAGTTAATTGTAAATATATTTAAAAAGACAATTATGAGCTCCATTATTTTTTTATTATTTTTACGCTTACTAGAGGTCGCGAGATGTGCGGCGCTGACTGGTGCTTCACAGGGTGAAAGTACACGAAAATCCATTAAATGCGTATTTTTTTCTTTTGATCCAATGGCCCTTACTTTCCTAGATATCAAGATTTGAGTATTAACGCTCGAGCGCACGATTCGCCACTGTAGTCGGTACATAGAGTGCAGTTCCACCGACCATGGACTGTAGTTCCACCGACCAAGCTTCGGCGGCGTGGCGTCGCTTATACGTGAGTGGCGCGGCGTATCCAGTGGCCTAGAGGTGGAGGGGATACACATGAGTAAGCGAGGTGTCGGTGGAACTTTACTCTAGAGAAGCGCGATGTCCAGGGTCCGGGCTCTGCAGTGGCGAGTAAATTTTCTTTGAATAATAAATTATTTTTTAAAATACCTCAACTTCGTTTAGAAATTACAAATAAAAAACCACAAATTAAAAATAAAAATTAGTGTTTAATCTACAACAATATTTAAAATTAGAAGCGCTTGAGCTCCACAATTTCAACTCAATAGTTTCGATAATAAAATAAGTCCCTTGTCATTTCCCGATCAAAGAAAATTCCAGATTTTGCAAAATACTCTGCAAGGAAGTAAAATCACAAGCAATAGTACTAGGTAAACAACGGAACAGACGCACAGCTAGCAAAACGCATCACGTGCGCGGTGCTATGGAAAACGTTCACTGCGCATTCATACACAGTTTTCAGTTACTGTCGGCGGAATTTTATATACTCGTATTCTCAATTCTTCTATTACTAATTTTCTAAATTCTTTTCCACAAATCATATAAAGAGAAAGAGTCCTTTACCATCAAATAAAATCTGATAGACTTTTCAACATAATTTATCAACTATTTGCTGGAATCCCTTTTCTTAGAAATTATTTAACTTCTCTTAAACCCTAGAAAAATGTGTATTATTTATCAGGAAGGATCGCTTGGTTTTTTAAATCCTTTTTTTTTCATGAGAATTATTGGACTTTTTCCAGTGACTCTATTTTTTAAAATTAATTTACTTTTTCTATAATTTGCGAAAAAGTGCCAGTTTTTCCACCAGTTTTTGGTGTAAAAAAATACCGATTTTAGGCCACTCACTAGCGACCCTATAATGAGTTCCATGAATTAAAAAAATACTATTAGTTAAAGAGGGACGGAGATATCACGATCTCTTTTCAACTAATGGCATTTTTTCAGTTCTTGGAACATATTATAGGTTCGCTAGTGAGGTCAGCCGCGTCTAGGTTCATAATATCTTTGACCTCTCCCAGTCAAGCAAAGATATGATGAACCTAGGTGCGGCACCTCACTAGCGAACCTATAATAAGTTCCAGAAACTAAAAAAATGCCATTAGTTGAAAAGAGATCGAGATATCTCCATCTCTTTTTAACTAATAGTATTTTTTAGTTCATAGAACTCATTATAGGTTCGCTAGTGAGGTGCCACATCTAGGTTTAGGGCTCTTTCACACGATTGCAGATCCCCAAGTTGCGGACTTGCGCAAGTCATGAGTTGTGAAAATTGAGATTTTTCCGTGAGCGGAAAAATCTCTGAATTGCGGTAATTTGAATGCTCGATTTTTTTAAATAGAAACTTTTATGTATTTCAAATTATAGGCAAGTATATTGAGCTAAAAATACAGTACAAGTCCGATAAGTGTACACTCCCCTTAAAACGTCATCACACGCACGGCACGCACACTAATTGGGGTTCTCCCACTACGTGTGCTATTTTGCTTATGATTTGCGCATCATTCTTACGCATGCGCGCACCTAATATCATGCTACTAGAGGGGGCATCCGATAAGTCCGCAATTCCTGGAATTTTTCGCCCCTACAGCCCCTAAATGAGAAACTTATCGGACTTCTACTGTAATTATGGAGGAATAACGGCGATGAATGAAATACATTTTTAAGTGCTTTGATGAAAAGAAATAAGCCCATGCCAAATCATCTGATTTCTCTCCAAGTTCTGAGTACATACGTTTCGGATGTTCCCTGATTTGTGTCGCTTTTTTAACAAAATAATTTTTTTTTGCACAGAAGGTAAGTGTAATTAGTATTTTGTAACATACAAATATTATGCTTTTGCAAACAACAGCCTTTATAAGACTTACGGCACGTCTTTACGAAAGCGTAGCCGACATTACCCCAAACATAACCTCTATAGTTGCTTTTGTACAATAATAATCAACATGCTTGTTCATTTATTACAATCATCTTCATACGTCCATAATTATTTTTAGCTCAAGAAACTTGCCTATAATTTAGAAAACATTAAATTTTCTATTTCAAAAAAATCGAGCATTCAAATTGCCGCCATTCGGTGATTTTTCCGCTGACGGAAAAATCTCTATTTTTACCGTTTTTTACTATACTTATGACTTGCGCAAGTCCGCAACTTGTGGATCTGTAATCGTGTGAAAGGGCCCTTATAATATCCTTGCACTCCAGTGATGGGTAAGTAAAATACTCATGGTAATTTACTTGGTTTTCTACGGTAATTTACCTGGTATTTTACATCATCAGTTTTCTACATGATGTAAATTACGCCTTGTTCTATATATGAGGGCGCCACCTCTGAGGCGGGAAATTGAAACCTCGAATCAGACAGCCAATCAAAGGTTTTCTACATGTATTTTACATATTCCAAGTATTTTACGCAAAATACCTCCTTTAGGTATTATACGCAAAAAACTTCCAGATACGCGTAACTGCACATTCCTGGTTGACATTATTATTTTTCAAGTAACAATATAGGCATTGAAAAAAAAACTCTTACGCCCTTTTACGAATGCCGATACCAGAAATTCAAAAAAGTGAGGTTAGGCTCAGTTCTACATGTCCGCCATCTTGGCACGTAATTTACTAGGTATTTTACCTGTTTTCTACGTAAAATACTTCACTTAGGTATTTTACTTCAAAATCCTCCAGTTACGCGTAACTGCACATCCCTGTTGCACTCAAGCGCGTGAAGCAGGGATGGGTAAGTAAAATACTCGTGGTAATTTACTTGGTTTTCTACGGTAATTTACCTGGTATTTCACGTTATCAGTTTTCCACATGATGTAAATTACATATTGTTCTCTAAATGAGGGCGCCACCTCTGAGGCGGCAAATTGAAAACTTGAATCAGGCAGTCAATCAGAAGTTTTCTACAAGGGTAATTGTCTAATTGCAGGCAAATTTTAGCACCTACAGTGGCAATCACATTATTATTAGGAATTAAATCTTTTATAACGAAAATTGTTCTTATCTCATCTAAAAATTTAAAATCCAAAAGGGGCATTTATGGAAATAAAAAATAATAATCAAATTCATACATGAAATACGGAAAGTATGCAGTCTTTTCAATGCATTATAATGTATTCATTACATCGTGTCACATACTAACTAAGTAACTGAGTAATAAATTATGCTTCCATTTTTATCAAAATTGAAAATATAAACTCATGAAAATTCAACAGGTGTAAGGAAAACTACTTGAAGTTACTTATTTTCTAAAATTTGTATATTATAATCTCAACACCTTTTAGCTGTAATAACAAATCTACCTACCTGCGCTGTAATGTAGATAAACGTTTATTTTTTAGCCTGCTGGCCTTAACAAATCGACTTGCTTACACTTCCATTTTTACAGAATTTTCTTAAAACTAACCCTTAAAAACTAACATCCATCCATTCCTTATTTCTAATCCGCACGCTCTTATTGCCTTGCATTCCTCGCCTCGCTCGCATGTCCCTACTTTTTCGCATTGCCTCGCTTTCCAACCTCTGTTTTCGCTCTAATACCTATTACTTATCTACTTTTTACAATATTTACATCTTACTTATACCTACTTTCTCTCCAATTTACAATCTTTCCTTCTCCACTCCTCTTCCTCCTTCCTTCTCTTCATCTCCATCTTACCCAATACTCCCTTCACCCATGCTACTGCCCTTTGTCCCCCTTTTCATGCAACAATGCCTCCATTCTTATCTCACTCCTTTCCACCTCCACGCACTCCTCCAACCAGTGCTCCACTCTTGCATCCCCCTTTCCACACAGTTCACACATCTTCTTCTCCCGAGAGAACCAGAACCTATTGAAACCCTCCATGCACCCACACCTCAACCTCGCTATAAGCTCCTGACTTCCTTTCTCTCCTTTCTCACATAAATATTGCACTCTTGCCCTTGGCATAATCCACACATAGTTCCCGTTAAACCTTGACTCTCTTATCCTATCTTCTCCTTCTGTCTTCTCTCTCCATGCCGTTTTGCTTAACCAAGTCATAAACCTTCCTTCCTTCCTCGTGCATCCTTCTCACTTCATCCATCTGCAGTCCATTCATTCTAAAATACCTTTCCCTCTCTACCCCCTGGCGGACCGAACGAACGGAGCGGATACGCTACAGCGTATCCTTATAGTATCCACATCGTATCCTCTCCGTATCATGCAAGAAAAACTAATTAAAAAAGGAAGATGAACATTTCACTTATTGAAATTCGGAATCTACGTGAAATTCTGCGTTAAAAGGTCACGGAGTAATCGCAATAGTTTTTCTTGCAACATTAAAAACTTTCAAAAAATATAATACTTATCGATAACGTGGGCTGAAGGCGACTTCAAACGCATCGTCGATGGATAAAGCCTATGAACTGCTACTGAATGACGATGCGTTTGAAGTCGCCTTCAGCGCACGTCATCGATAAGTATTATATTTATTAAAAGTTTTTAATGTTGCAAGAAAAACTATTGCGATTACTCTGTAACCTTTTAACTCAAAATTTCACGTAGAATCCGAATTTCAACAAGTGAAATTTTAATCTTTCTTTTTTAATGAGTTTTTCTTGCATGATACGGAGAGGATACGATGTGGATACTATAAGGATACGCTGTAGCGTATCCGCTCCGTTCGTTCGGTCCGCCAGGGCCTCCATCTTCCCACTCCCTCTCCTGTTCTCCTTCTCCCACCAACACTCTCTAACCAGCCTACTTCCCCCCTCTTCCAAGAATTTTTCCTCATATTTACACGCGCGGCTCCCTGCTAGAATCCCTACACTCGCTGTGCCCACCTCCCTCCTGACAATATAATTAGGCATGTTCCTTGCTAGCCCCAATGTCCACTTTACATACCTCTCCTGCGTTCTATTTACCTCTTCACTTTCCTTCCACCCCCACACTTCTACCCCATACAATAGCACACTCATCACTAGTGAATCAAACAATTTCATTCTCCTTCCAAAATCATCTGCGAATAACTTCTTTCCGAGCCCCCACCCCTGCCTCATCAACACATTTGCCCTCCTCACTCTCTCTTTTATGTGAACATCCACTCGCCCATTCCTCCGAAACACGAAGCCCAGGTACACAAACTCTTTCACCTCCTACACCTCCTTTCCCTTCCACTTCCACTCCCTTCCCTTATCCCTTCCCCCTCCTTTTCTGAACACCATAACCTTGGACTTTTCCGCATTCAGCTCTAACCCCTTTTTATCCAGGTATCTTCTCAACCTCTTCATCATCTCCTTTAAGGCCTTCTCGCTGCTTGCCAGCAACACTATGTCATCTGCATACGCTAGTGACCAAATTCTAACCCCTCCTATCCTGACTCTTCCTACCAGCCCGGTCATAAACCCCTATCCATCCAGAATCCCTCCGAAATCCCCTCCCCTCCTCTTACCTTGTCTTTAGTCTCTTCATATATCTCCCTTACCCTCTCAATTAGGCCTCTCTCCACTCCCCTATCCTCCATCGCCTCCCACAACCTCCCCCTATCCACCGAAGGAAACGCTTAACGATTTAATGGTTTTTTTACTTTAAATCTCGTTAAATCTTACTGGGAATAGTAACATTTTTAGTTGAAAAAATTATCTTCAAGCCAAACATAAGAGTTTTTCAAAGTATTTATTAAATTTGAAGAAAAAAAAACAGTACGAGTTTCTAAGTTGATGTTATATTACTGGGACTTCAAGTAATTTACTTGGTTTTCTACGGTAATTCACCTGGTATTTTACGTCGTCAGTTTTCTACATAATGTAAATTACATATTGTTCTCTATATGGGGGCGCCACCTCTGTTGCGGAAAATTAAAATTTTGAATTAGATACCCAATCAGATGTTTCTTACACGTATTTTTCATAATCCAGGTATTTTACGTAAAATACCTCATTTATATATTATACGTAATGAACTTCCAGTTACGCGTAACTGCACATCCCTGTGCACAATTCTGGCGTCAAGCATCTGAAAACAAGATGGCGATTCCTTGTGTTCTGAGCTGATTAGTTCCTAATACCTCCAGCGCAGCGCTAGTTTTCGAATCCCTGCCTGTTTTTGCACTTTTTTATATTTTTTAGCAAACAAAATGTTATTTTCGTGAAAAAATTGAAATTAAAACAATGTTACTCATTTTATATTTCAAAATTGTTTTTCCAGCAATTTATATACATGCTAAAGGGAAAAAATGAATCCAATAATTTTGGTAAAGTGGAATTTAAGATTTGAATTTGAATAAAAAGGTAAGAATAAACCCTTTTATTTCCAAAAACACAATAAATAATATTTATATCAATAAAATATAAAAGTAAAAGGTAATATAGTAAAGGTAATACCAGGTATATCTTCGAAGTATCTTTAGTTCGTAAAGTTTTTACAAGTTTTCGATGTTTTGTTCGAATAAAAACATCCTTTGTACAAAAGTATTGCCGAAATTGATTTTTACAATCTTAACCTACTTTGATTTATGTATTTCAAGAATAACATATTTTCAATGTTTTAAATTTCCCGCATTAACAACTAGGAAGTGTCTTGGGTAGCTACGACAGCGCCACCAATTCGGAACTATTGGGAGGAAATTTGAATTTCAATTCAATATTAACGAAAATTCTTATAGTAAACAATTAATTTTAAAACCGTAGATTAACATTTTTTATATAAATGAATTGATTACGAAAAACACGCCACTGAGTAATGAGAGCTTTCAAAGACGATGTAAAACCATCTGTACAAAAATGACAACGCATTTTTTACTTTTGAACTGTCAGTAATGCTTAGTGCTAAATAAAATATATATATTTATATAGATCCCTATTTTATATCACACAAATACTTAAAGCCTTCGACCAAGTTAAACCTAAAAACTCATAAAATTCCTGTCAAACATTATAAACAAGTGTGGAATAAACTATTAAATTCAATCAGTTAATACTTTAACTATAGCCTTCAAACTGTCGACGCTTACTTCTTTCGCCTGTCTGCAGACGAGTGCGATCCATCCCATAAATATTCCCTAGAAAAAAGAAAATCAATAAAAGCATAATAATCCTGGCGCAAGTATAGGATAGGAATTCCTTCCGAACCAATCCGAAATCAACCGAATCATTCCGGAATCTGTATCCGAACCAATCCGAAAAAATTTCTACATTTCGATCGACCCAAATTGGTCAAAAATTAATCCGATTCAATCCGAATAAATCCGAACCAAATTTGCAATCCGAATGAATCCGAACTTGGATTGGCCTAAAACGATTTTCAATCCGAATGAATCCAATTCAATCCGAAATCGGATTCATTCGGATTGAAAATTCAGTGCATATCAATCCGAGTTCGGATTCATTTGGATTGAAACTTTGGTTCGGATTGGTTCGTGCTGGAGTTCGGATTGAACCGGATTGAGTCGGATTAATTTTTAAACGATTTGGGTCAAAAGAAATGTAGAAGTTTTTTCGGATTGGTTCGAATTGACTCGGATTGGTTTGGATACAGATTCCGGAATGATTCGGAAGGAATTCCTATCCGAATTTATATTATGTAATGGTATAATTTGTACATAGTACAATAATATATTATGTAAAAATTGAACATGAGTAATAAATAAACAATAAATAATAAATACAGGTATAAAATTATTATTTTCAAAGATTTCAAAGAATGCAGAAAGATTTCACAGCTTTCCCAAAGACTTCGGATATATTTAAGGCCATGCAATGAGTATAACAGCTGATCGAGTCAGTCCTGAGATAAATATTTTTCACCCATATTTAAAAATAAAAGTTTGAATATCGCGGAAAAATTTTCCGAAAATATTAAAAAATAGTAAATGACCATTTGTGGCAAGGCACAGAGTTGAGGGAAGAAAAAAGTTTATTTATGAAAATTATAAATATTGACCGATGCATTTCCGCTTCAGTATCATGCAATCTGTTTTACCCACAGACCCGTGGAAGTGCGAAGTTGCTTGCTGCGATAGTGCTGCTCTGAAACAGCTGATACGTATTTCAGACACGCACAAAATGGAAAACTTCTTGTAGTGTTCTGGAGCACGGTCGGTATTTCTCCAAATTAGTACAAAACTTTTTTCACAATTCCAAATATTTAGGACCAGAGCCGCCTTCCTTCGAGCCTTCTACTTAGCGTGCTAAATTTTCAGTACGATATCTTCTTCCGTGCGGACGTAAGTTGACATGGGAAAGTATCGATATAGCTTCCAGTTTTATTTTATTCGGAATTTTTTTTTTCAAAACTTCCACCAGAAAAGACCAGAGCCGTAAACATTATTGTCTCCTCTTTCATTTCCCAAACTTTGAGCGCGATATCTTATTTCTTTTGGACGTAAGTTTACATTGCAAATTTGAGGACTAGCTTGGTCACGTGACCCTCTCGTTACATGGCCTTAAAAGATTTTACAAAGACTTCTATTATTTCACAAAGATTTTAGATATATTTCAAAGATTTTAATCATTTTGGATAGATTTTAAAGTCTTCACAAAGACTTCAATCATTTCTTAAAGATTTCATAAAGATTTCAATGAGACTGCAATGATTTCCCAAAGAATTTCCTAATAATTATACAAATATTACCAAATATTTCCAAAATATTTCCAAAGATTTTAGAAAGATTTCAATGAGTATTTAAAGATTTCAATGATTTTAATGATTTCAATGAAACACAAACATTTTAGATAGATTTTAAAGAGTGAACAAATATTTCAATTATTTCCCAAAGATATACAAATATTTTGCAAAATTTGAGAAAATTGAAATGATTTCTCAAAGATTTCACAAAGACTTCAATGATTTCAATACTTTCACAAATATTACCAATGATTTTTAAAATGTTTCAAAAATTTTGCAAAAAATTCAGATATTTCAATGATTTCCTAAATATTTTGAAGATTTGGGATAGATTTAAAAGACTTCAGGAAGACTTTAAAGATCTGCCAAAGATTTCAATAATTTTAAAAATATCACTAAATATTTTAAAAATATTTAAAGTATTTCCAAAGATTTCAGAAAGATTTCAATGATTCTTCAAAGATTTCAAATATTTTGCAAACATTTCGGAACGATTTAAAAACTCTCACAGAATTTCAATGATTTCTCAAAGAGTAAAAAAATTTCGGATATATTTAAAAGATTTCACAAAGAGTTCAATGATTTTCCAACGATTTCAATAATTTCACAAATATTACCAAATATGTATCCTTTAAAAATATTTAAAGCATTTCCAAAGATTTCAGAAAGATTTCAATAGTTTTTCATAGATTTCACAAAGATTTCAAATATTTTGCAGATTTCGGGTAGATTCGAAAGATTTCAAAAAGGTTTATATGATTTCCCAAAGATTTTAATAATTTCACAAATATTACCCTATATGTCAACAATATTTCTAAAGATTTAACAACGATTTCAATTATTTCACAATGATTTAAAAGATTTCGGATATATTTAGAAGATTTCAATGATTTCTGAAAGATTTCAAAAGGAGTTAAATAAATTCACAAATATTACCAAATATTTCGCAAAAATTTCTAAAGATTTGACAAAGATCGCAATTATTTCTCAAAGATTCCATCAAGATTTCGCAAAGATTTCAGAAAGATTTCAATGATTTTTTAAAAATTTCACAAAGATTGCAAACAATTTGCAAAGATTTCGGATATACTTAAAAGGTTTCACAAAGACTAAAATTATTTCACAAACATTTTGGATAGACTTCAAAGAATGGAGAAATATTTCAATTATTTCTCGAAGATTTCAACAATTTCGGATAGATTTAAAAGATTTCAATAATTTCCGAAAGATTGAAATAATTTCACAAATATTACCAAATATTTTTAAAATGTTTCGAAGATTTCACAAAGATCTTGCAAAAATTTAAGACATTTCAATAATTTCCTAAATATTTTGAAGATTTCGGATATATTCAAAAGACTTCACAAAGACCCGGTCAAGTTTTTAAATTTTCCTGGTCAAATAAAAGTAACATATTCATATTTTTAGAAAAAACGCAAATATTTATTTTAATTTATGACGTTCATTCTAAACATCCTTCAACCCAAAAACAGAGAACAGAGAAAAAATACTTAAAATTTTCACTAAAAAATATTCATTTATTACAAAAAATTGAATAGTTAAACTTTCAATTGAAAAAATTAATTTTCAACAAAAAAACGGGTTTTCAACAAAATAG
This sequence comes from Andricus quercusramuli, assembly GCA_932178445.1. NCBI lineage: Eukaryota > Metazoa > Arthropoda > Insecta > Hymenoptera > Cynipidae > Andricus > Andricus quercusramuli. Next base: position 31,367 of record CAKNXH010052381.1, read on the forward strand.
TTCAACTTTTAACCAGAGTGATGAATTTTCAAATAAAATTATGAATCTTCAACTGAAATAGTTAAATTTTAAACCAAAAAGATTATCTTTCAACTAAAACGATGAATACTTAACTGGAACACTTGAATTTTCAACCAAGGAGATGAATTTTTAAACAAGATTAATTTTCAAATAAAAAGATTAAT
>CAKNXH010052392.1:703-29421 GCA_932178445.1 Andricus quercusramuli
AAACCCCCCCCCCCCCCTTCAGTAACAAATCGTAACAAAATCTGTTGACCCCTCCCTCCCCCTTAAGCTGTTACGTAATTTAAGTACGGTCCCAAATAAAATAGTTTGAAGAATGAATCAATGAATTTTTTAAGTGTTGAAAATTATATCATTTTTGAACAATTTGAACTTAAAAACAGTACAATTTAGTGATTATAAGTTGTTTCTTGAAAATCTTAAATGAAAAATGTCATTTACAAATGAAAACTTAAAAAAAAATGAAACAATGAAAACTTTAAAATAATGAATATATTAATTGAAATGTTTTTGAAAATTAAAAAAAGATTTTGAAGTTTCAATCTGATGCATACATTTAATTAATTACGTAAGGCATTCAAATTGAAATAGTTCAAATTTTAACGTAAAAATCTATAAATTATTCAATTATAAACAGATTCAGAATCGTCTTATAAAATCAATTTTATTATAATTCTATTGTTAAGAGTCGTACTACAGTTCAATTTTAAAAATAAATACTTAATTTATATTTACAGTTTATCAACTTAACATTTTTCTTGTTTTCTTTTTTTTTTGTCGAAGTTAACCCGTACCACCGAGCCTCTGAAATTAACATAGGGTTTTAAAAGGGAAAAGCTTGATTTAGAAAGAAATGGGGAAAAGAGCTACTTGTTATAAAATGTTTGTGAATTGTTATTATGCTTAGAAAGTGACCCCAAAAAATGCAAAATAGCAGTTCTCTATTAAATTCATACTAAAACCGGTGTCCTTCGGATTTTCTTTACAAGAATTATTTTTAATTAATAAGGGACGAGTTTCCAAGTATTTTGTAAATAAGTTTTTATTATTCAAACAATAATTATTTGTTCATTCAAATCCGGGCAAATATGCCGGATATGTCAATAGAGAGAAAATCTACAGTTTATTATTATTAAAGTAGGGTTATTGTTACATTGTTAGATTAGGATTATTATCCTATTGGAAAATAACTGTCCAGAACCTTTTGCACGACATTATATATAAGAGAAAATACATTTTTATACTCCCACATGTGCGTGCGTTATTATTTGCTTTATGTACGATTTCAATTTCAGTCAACGTTTACCGACGATGTTTACACATAAATCTGTCTTGGGTCATAGTTTAGGACGCACGAGATTTATATTTTGGTTATTTTTGTGATAATGCAGGTTCCTATCATTTCCACGTAGTTGTTGTCGACCTTTCACCATAGACTATTTTATGAGCATTTTGAATTAAGGTTTGAAAAATCGTATTTTCCACTTTTATTATTAATAATTACATTATTTGAATTTCGCGGGAAAATGTATCTCTTCAAAATGGAAAGAGTTATAAATTTAAATGATAAAAGAAGTCAGTCATAGAAAACATATTATTCGCATTGAACAGTGCCTTATTCAGGGTTGCTACAATATCTCAATTTCTAAATTCTTCTAGATTTAAAACTAACCACACACATAGAAGTTTCTCAATATATTTAAACACTTTTTGTTGTGTTTTTAAGACAAATAGATAAATTTTCAAACAAAAAATGAATTTTCACTAAAATGATGAATCTTCAACCAAAAATATGAATTTTTAACCAAATATTTAGTGTAATTTTCAGCCGAAAAGATTAATTATATACTAAAATTATGATACTTAAAATGTCGCACCAACAAAAAATTGATTTTTTAACAAACAAAAATGAATTCTCAACAAAATGATTCAATTTTAAATTAAAAAAGATCAACTTATAAACTAAAAATATAATATTCCGATTTGCAGTTAGAAAAGTAAATTCAAAAAAACGAGTTCCCAGCAAAATTAATTCATTTTCAACTGAAAATATAAATTTTCAAGCGAAAGTGGAATAGTTACATCTTTAGTTGAAAAAATTTATTTTCAACTAAAAAGAAACGAATTTTCAACCGAACAAAATAAATTTTTAATCATAATGATGAATTTCCAACAAAAAATATGAAATTTTGACCCAATAGTGGATTTTTCATTCCAAAAGATAAATTTTCTATCAACAAAAAAACTTACTATTTTGAAATTTATCAATATTTTCAAAAACATTAAAATGCGTTTACTGTATTGAATAGAAACTTCACAGAAAAAACAAAGCGTGAATCTAACGCTAATTTTAGGGTATCATTTCAACATGGCGTTTCTTTCTGTTGATTAGGCTAGGTCGTTTCTAATCAGTGGTTTATGGTGCAATGTGACGTGTTTTTATACCGGTCTGTGAATTTTGTTGAAAAAAACGTTCAAGATTGATAAGAAATCTGACAGGCAATTTAATTAATATCTATATATTTAATGTCTTGTGATCTGACATGTGTTTTTTTTCTCTTTCACAAGTCCAAGCTTGTTTTTTTATCGCTACTGAAATTACGAGGATTATATAGCCTTCATTTCAGTAGCAATGAATTCTAAGTTTTTATATTTTTTAATACTTGACACGATTAAAAAAAACTAGTGTTTTCTCCAATTACCTTAAGGTGTCATTGTACAATGTCATTTTACGAGACGCATGAAGCTAGTTTTTCACCGTCACGCGTGCGACCTTCACGACGTGCGAGCGATATGCTTCGCTTATGAGGACGCATCAGCGTGGCGCGGTGAAGGCACTCGTGCAGGTTTATCCACACGCGTGTGAGCGGTACCGCTCGCACTCTGCGCGCATTTTGTTATCTGGGTCTGTTCGAGCTTAAATGCTGAGCATACTTTGAAGAGCATTTGCTCAACATAAATTCATGGGCATTTATGAACTCTAATGAAAATTGCATTCCGTATTTCGTCACATCACCCTGCTTAAACTCTGATCATAGTATGTTGATATTATTATTTTTTTTTAAATCTTGTTCTCGGGTGAACCCGGTTTTTCATCATAGTCATGGACTAAGTCAAGTGACTGATGTATAAGGATGTTAGAAGTTGATATAATACGATGTCTAAAATCTTCAGCGCTGCTGTTATATGTACAAAATTAGGAGCACAGTGTAGTTTGGAGTTCGTATTTTACCGCTGTTATCCATACACAGCAGAGCTACCATCTGCCACTCCACAGGTTTTTAGTCACTTGCTTCCTGATGGTCTAGAAAGTTTCTCACAATGCGACAGGTGTTCAATAAAACTGCCTTCTGAGCTGCTGCCAGTACCCTACTGACTCCTAAATGTTCAAGATGTTCAGTGCATCTTGCGTGCACATTGCCTGTAGCTGAAATCACAATAGGATGAATAGATGCATGTTTCACATTCCTCCATATTGTCAATACTTTATGCCTTCTAGCTCGCTATACTTATGAATCTTGGTTGTATAGGTTGCCTGCAAATTTCGGTTAAGTGGACAAGCAATGTCGATGATGTAGACTCTTTCAACTTTTTTTTCTCGCATCACGATGTCGGGTCGATTGGCTCGGATGTAATTATCAGTCTGGATAGTAAAATCCCAATATAAGATGTAATCTTCGTTCTCTAAAACGGGCATTGGAATGTATCTATAGAAAGGCATCCATTCTGTTAAGAGTCCTAGATTTAGGGCAAGTTGTCGATGTATAATGCCCGCCACATCATTATGCCTGTGTGTACATTCTCTTTGAGCCATTACGGGACAACCATCAATAATGTGCTCGATGGATTCCTTGGTATCTCCACATAACCGGTACCGGTCAACCACGTCTTGATGTAACACGTGTTTGCGATAATTCCTGGTGCTGACAACCCTATCCTGAATCGCAATGACAAATCCTTCCGTTTCTGGATACAGGACTCCCTTTCTCAGCCAAATATTGGATGCCTCACTATCCACTTCATACTGATCTAAAGTTTTGAGGTGTTCGCCGTGGATGGCGTTCTATGGTTTCTGCCCTGATATTCAAGGCCTTCTCTGAGGACAAATTCAAGGGCATGTAGTCAAGATCCGCTTTACAGATCGTGTTGTAAAGCGTAACATATGGCTTGCTGTTAAAATAGTCTTGCAACTGTATAACTTGTGACTCACATAGTTTCCTGACATCTACAATGCCCCAAACCCCTCTATGTCGTGGTAGAATTATCCATTTAATCACCGAATTACTGTGGTGCATTCGGTGTTTCGTCATTTCTACGCGGATGATTCTGTTCAATCGTTAAAGGTTGGTGTTCGACCATTTGATGAGCCCAAAGGAGTACGCGTACTCCTATGTAAAAACTAGGATTCGATTTAGAACTTAATTCGGTATTAAAACAGTTCACGCAACAAAACAATCCCACTTCAGTTTGATCCGCCAATCTTATAAAATAAGGTAGATTTGTGGATTGAAATAGGCTCGAAATGAGGATCATCTGTCAATAACTAAATCTGATGGAACAAATTCTAATCTGTCAAGTTTAGAAACCAGCTCAACCCATAGGGCTGAAGTTTGCGACATCTGAGTGTGAAGGTTCAACACTAATTTTTACGAATGTTTAATTTCATCTATTTTTTGTTTTATGTAAGAGTGAAGTTTGGAACAAATGAAACAATGCACCCTCTGAATCAATTTAGTTCGCTATCTTGGATCATTTATCAATCTGAAGTTGGCAAACTAAACAAGACAGAAATTGGTACGAAAATAAGACTATTTGTAAGATCATATTAGAACGCCCAAAAAAGGATCCCAGATAAAAATGAATGCCTAGTTTTTACTGTGCGTGAGAACAGGGATGGCATAGGTGTTGATTGCCCTGATCTTGTTTGCCGAGTTAGGAGAACTCTTCAGAACCAATCTGAGTCTTGAAGTGAAGGCAGTCGTTAGGCTTTTCTTAACTATCGTATGCTGAATACCCTTGGATTCGAGAATACCCAGGTATTTATATGACTCGCCCTCAGCCATTGCCTTGATATCATTCACGAAGTCGCTCTCTTGTTCTGCGGTCCTTAATTTTCCTCTGATTAAATTCACTCAGTGAATTTCACTGTTCTGCATTTATCTAGTCCAAACTTCATGTGGATACCCATGAGACATACTATTTAGTGTTCTGCTCAGTGGGTTCAACGCAAAACAGAACTATAATGTACTGCAGGAGTCTCCTTGGAATATACTCGTCGTAATGCGTATTGATCTAGTTATCGTTGGCTGTCCATGAGCAAAGTACTTGATACTTGTACCCGAAAGCCTCATCGCACGACTTAGGAAGTCAACGATGCGTGGGCAAATTTTGTATACTTTTAAGACTTCAAGCAAATAGTCATGTGGTACGGAAGGAAACGCTTGCTTGTAGTCAATGTATACCATGTGCAAGTTTCTTTGTTGTTTACGTGCTTGCGATATGGCAACAAAGTCTATAGTGACTAGATCTTTACTGCCTCGCGAGTTTTTACAACATCCTTTTTGTGAGAATATGCCTTATCTGCTATGATAGCTGTAAGACATTTATATATTGTTGAAAGACTGGCTATTGGTCGGAATTCAGATGGATTTTGAGCGTCTGGTTTTTTAGCCAACATGTACGTAGTAACCTCCAGGATAAAGTCTGGCATCAGACCTGGATGTTCGATGATCTTCTGAAAAAGCCGTGCCAACGCATGATGCACACTAGTCAGGTACTTGCACCAGAAATTGTGCACCATGTCTGGACCTGGAGCTTTCCAATAACATGCTTTTTTCAAAACCGCTGAAACATCTAAAGCTGTGATGATCGTCAGCTCCATTTCAGGGCTATTGCTTGCTCTTGCTTTCTCTAGTTGGAACTACTTAGTGTCCAAATTGCTTCTGTTAGTTTTTTCCCAAACATCTGACCAATATTTAGTCATGTCTTCCAATTGAGGGACTTCGGTGTCCTGTTGGTTATTTTGCTTTGCACTCAGTTCACGATAGAACCTTCTTTCATCTGCCTAAAAGGTTCGATTTTGTTGCCTTCTTGCATTACTTTTCTTGTACCGACGCAGTCTAGCAGTATTATTAAGAGAAGTTATAGGCTCCGGAAGCTACGATCATGGTTCCTTAAAGCAACCAATCCCGAAGCACTGGAACGTGTAAGTCATCCGCTTCTGCTCCCTCTGTCCTAGAAGGTAAGCAAGAGCGGGAAATTTACGCGTGATAACTTTGGGCAACACTGTTCCTTGGAGTCAGGTCTCTAGCCGCGGATGACCTTACGCGGCAGACGGGACAGTTGGAGATGAAGGTTTCACCTCTGGATACTTTTTTAGAGCTATCAATCTTTGTAGAATTTTAAGAGGAACAGTGTTGACGGACCAGATGGAGTGATCCCAGAAGAACAGCCTTTTGCATCCGGTACGCGATGGAATTAGTCTGACGCTGGCAAGCCGGAATCTTGTTGAGTTGGCTGATAAGTGAAGCTTTCATACCTCCAAGACAGCCGAGTATGATAATTATAAGATGGACTTCGTAGCCTTGGTACAGCCTACTCAGCTCGAAAAAAAGTGCTTGATATTTCGCCCACTTTTCTCCCTCCTTTGCCATGATATTACCATCGGCTGGTGGCGGGAATTCAATCACGTAAATGATCTTGTTCTTCAGATCTTGGAGGACAATATCAGACTTCGTAGCACTGATACGTTGAGTGGTGGAGAATGAGAAATTCCAGTAGATCTTACACTGATCATTCTCCACAACTGACTCGAGTTCCCCCTGGGCGTATGGCAAGACGGGCAATAGATCAACACCATAGACATGCCTAAGATGGTAATATATCACTTTTAGAGCTGCATTGTGTCTCTCTATGTACGCGTAGCATGCATATTTAGAGCATCCACTGAGAACATCTCCAAGTGTTTCGGGCTCTTGCTTGCACGCTCGGCAGTTGGTATCGCGTACAGGTACATTCATTATGCGCTTGCGGTAAACTAAGGTGTCTATAACGCCGTCTTGACAGGCAAAAAGAAATCCCTGTCTCCGATCTCAATCCAGCAGACTTGAGAAACATGTTGGACAGACCCATCAAGAGCTCTTATTCTCTACGTATGATGCCGTAGAACTTACCATGAAGGGGTTTGTCAGCATGTTCTCTTAGTAGGAGCGTATGTTCTGCTTCCTGTATACGACTTTTGAGCACCAGAGGTGTTAGTGATGCTAGACCATGTGTAATGTCGCTGGAATCAAATGGGAGGTCAAGCTCCTCGGCGGCCCTATTTGCGGCACGGTATAGAAACACCGCAGCATTGGCGACTTCATGTTGATGTACGAGTCGCATAAGGGAATCTTTGCTTTTTAGAACTGAGCAGGCTGTAGCCAGAATTGTTCTTCGATGAAGACACTCTAAGCTTAGCAAGCCTCTACCCCCTTTATCTTGAGGGAGATATATTCGAGGTACGGAAGATCCAGGATGAAGACTTCGATGTATTGTCATCATCTTGCGTGTGCGTCGGTCGAGTTGCTTCAACTTATCGACGTTCCATTTTACTGCACCAAACATGTAGAGCAGTATAGGAATGGCCAGCATATTGGTCGCCTGGATCTTATTCTTTCCAGATAATTCGGAAGCCCAAATTTTTCTGAGAATTCGGCGATACCTTTTTCCAAGAGCCGTTTTTAACTTACACACATTTTGGGTTTCTGCTTGCGGTATTCCAAGATATGTATATGTTTCTCCAATACCAAGATGTTGAATGGTATTTCCGCCTATGAATTGAACATCCTGTTCGTCACGCGATGATGTAGTTTCTAATCTTCCTTGATGTAGGTGGACGCAGGCACACTTGTCCAGTCCGAAGCTCGTGCCAATTGCTTTAGAATACCTATTTACCACCTCGACAAGGATGTCAAGGTCCTCTTTCGAGGAAGCAAAGAGTTTAAGGTCGTCCATATGTAAAAGGTGGTTGACCTTATATTCTCTTCTGTTCGGCTTCTTATATTCTCTTCTGGATACATTATCCAGAGCTTTTACCTCGGAGCACAATACAAAGAAGCAAGAGGGAGATGCAGAAAAGTATCGGACTTAGAGAGTCTCCTTGAAACTTGTCTTTTGTCAGATGTTATGACAAATCTTGCCTGCCACAAGAGCATAACCTCTTTTATGCATCTCACTATTTTTGGATACACCTTCATGCAATCAAGGAACTTAATAAGTAGCTCATGGTTCGTGTTATCGAATGCCTTACGGTAGTCAATCCAAGCCATGGACAGATTGTGTCGATACTTGCATCCATGTTGTTCAACTATTACACTCCATACCGGCTCGATAGATGTTAATATCCTCTCTTTGAGGATGCCAGTGAATAGCTTGTAGCTGTTGTTTAAACAAGCTGTGGGCCTGCAGTTCTTTGGACTTGACAAATCTCCGGTCCTAAGGATCAATACCGTACGTCCTTCCACTGGCCACTGCAGGACGGGTTGTTCTCCGTTTAAGAAAGCAATAAATATACGAGCTAGATATTGCTGCGTAGAAGTAAACTTCTTCCACCACAAGTTCTTGATTTTATCTGGTGCTAACGCTGGAAAGTTCTTAGTTCTAGGGATAACTTTCTTCACTTCCTCAGCAGTAATTAGTGGACACTCATCCTCTGGACCTTGTAACCTTTGCCTTTGGCAGAAGTTACGAAAGAGTGATGTATCAGAAGCGTCTTCATTGAGCTGATAAGTATCTCCATATACTTGCTCCCAGAAGACTTGAATCTCTTCTCGACTAGGCGGTTTTTCAACGGCACGTGACGTTTTATTGAACAAACTGGAAGGATGAGTAGAAAAGGTGGAATTTTCCTGAATCCACTTAACTCGCCGTTCAAGGCGCTGTTTCGCTGTTGAGAGAGATCTTATTTTTTGCGTCCAGTGCTGCTTGATGGTCAACAGTTTACACTTGTTCAGCGTGTGATTTTCTTTCCTTGAGTTTTGAGCAAGTGCCCTAACTTTTAGAGTAAACTTTTTATTTGATGTTATGTAGCTAATCACGCACTGAACATTTGATGCATGCCGTCTCGCCGTTTCAATTTTGAACTGAAGCTGTGTAATACGATCGCGAATCTTACTCAGACGTACCAAAGTATCGTTACTTCTATCGTCGCTAATCAGGGAGACCGCCTTCTCGTAAACTGCACAGTTCAGATTCCAGAGATTAACGTCTTCGGGGAGCAGATCGGCGAGAGCAGTATTAGCTTCAACTAATTTGTCCATCCTCAGAGATACTTTTTGGTGGATAGAACTCCTACTTCTCATGTTGGCATTATCGGCTATCTGCAAAGGTGGTCTTGCCGGAACGGGTGGAATGTTCGCTAGAGGATGTTGCTCGTCTTCTTGTTGATAAAGAGCTTCATATCCGTTTTTTCGCAAGAAGGATACCTGATCTCTTAAATACTGAGGCGTTTTATGAGCATATTCCGGGTGCATATTGACCCAACGGTCATGTCACTTCTTCATGAATCCTCTCCGCGCCGGTGAGTTTCTTTGCCAACAGGAAAGGAGGTCCCTCCTGAGTTGATCCGACCATTTAAATCGATGTTCACGCGTTTGTCCGGGGCCATTGCCTGTTCGTCGCCTCGGTCCTCCATCCAAGAGAGGCCTATTGTGGGTGGCACTGCGCGATACTGGTGTAGCAACCGCATAATTCGTTGCATTGGGGAGTTAGCCCAAAGCAACGTGGCTGACTGCAAGAGCCGGAGCTTTCGGGCGATGGGGTCGCCACATTCAATTATTATTATTATACCATTAAGCCATTTCCCTTTTGGGGTAAGCGTGACTTGCTCGGTTAGAAAATAGTAGTGTGTATCTGGGTATATAGGTATATAGGAGTAAGGTATAGATATTTTAGATTGATCTAGAATTCTCGTGTTATTTATTTAAATGACGCGTTCGTTTCGCAACACTGCTCCGACCCAGGTTGCTGATCAATCCGTCTAGCGATCACCCCCAATGAAAAGCCAAACTTTTCTGTCCTGGCATACTACTCTAGCTTCCTTTACGTCCATGCATTTTTTTATACAAGCTCTTGTGTTTCTATGGCTTCTAATATCTCTTCGGTTTAATGTCTCATTCACAGATTCTAATTTTTTAAATAACGCACGCCGTTCTATGATAGACAGGTGTCCAAGGAAAAATATCAGAATACATACACACACACATATGTATACAACTTTATTCTTAAATAAACGTCTTTTTTTCGAGGCTAAAATTTAGAAGGTCGAGTGAGATAGTGACAAAAGGCCATCCATAATCCACGTGTAAAGCTTTTTTGTAGGGAGGGGCAGGCGGTGAAAAAAAGGGGAATCAGCTAATCAAAATTAGCTACGTGGAATATGAAGAGCCCAACAGTCTACGTATGAAAAAGTTCTATGCTAGAAAATTTCTTGTCATCACAAATCAGTATCATTTACTGCCATCTATTGTTATATATACTGTCATCAATTATATTAAAATATGTGGATCGCCGCTGATACTTTATTGCTCGCTTTTGCCGTTTTACTTAATTCCTTTGGTAAATATAAGATGATATAATATCATATTTATAATTCTGAGATGAATTTTCAAACAGATCGACCAATTTCCTACCAAGAAGATTAATTATCAACCAAAAAAGATGAATTTTCGAGAATCATGCAAGCTGAATGGAATTATTCCTCAAATGAAGAAATCTTTCAAAGTGAACATAAGTGGCTCAAAATGTTCAAAAAAATTTTTGATATTTATGGAAATATCAAAACTCTCTGAAATTTTATTTACGAAAGGAAATTTTTAATGTAAAAAATTAATAAAAATGTCATCAGGTATCTTTAAAAAAATTTTGCATTTTTTCGAAACGATGCAAATTCCTTAAACAGCTACGATTTTTTTCATTTGAATATTCAAAAATTTACATAAAAGTTTTAGGTTTTTTCACAATTTTCAAAATCTTTCACAGTGGTTAAAAATGTTTTGAAATATTTTCTCAGAATCCTTAAAAAAACTTCAAAATTTTGTTTTAGAAACTTGAAAAATCTACATTTTTCATTTACGTATCTCAAATAATTTACATATTTTTTTACATATCTGCAACATTCCGAATTTTGAAATGTTTTGAAAAAATAAAACTTCATTTCGGAATTACTAAGAAAATTAAGAATAATTTCTTTTTTAATTAATGATCTTAAATTTTAAAGATTTAACCAATTTTACTTCAAAAATACTCGAAACATTTAAAATGATTTGCATAAATGTGGAGTAAGAATCTGGAAGATTTTATGGCGATGACCCTAGTTTAGAAAGATATGAAAAAATTGTAGAAAATTAAAACAATTTCATTAAAAATTACGTTATGTCAGTTAATTTGAGGTATGTCGACGTTTCCCCTTTATTAATATCATTATTGTTTTCTCGTTTAAGAAAAAAAACTTAAATTGAAAGTTGGATAAATGAAAATGATCAAATTTAAATATTTTGAAGATCAAAAGTTAAGTTTTCAATCCAATATCTTTCAAAGTGAAGAAATTGTGAAAGTAGATTCTTGAAATTACATGAAATTGATGATTTTGAAAACAGAAGGTCAAGTTTTTACTTCCAGATCTTTCAAACTGAAGAACTTTCGAAAGCAAATTATCAAAGTTACAACATTTTCAATTTCAATAAATGAAACTCGCCGCATTTTCAATTTTTAATTCTTTTTTCTCTTGTTCTTTTCCCTACTTGATCTTTATAATAGTTACTATATCTATTAAATAAACATTAATCTATTGATGTTTCTTCTTACAGAATTAATAAGTTCAGAACCAAAGACTTCGGAGGATTTATTTCCTGGATTCAACTGCGTGATGCCTCCGGTCGAAGAATTGGAGTTTATACGAGTACATCAGTTCCAGACATTGGACACATTAATTGATAAACGTATGGTCTTAAAAGAGGTAAATCTCTTAAAAAGGGGTCATATCATATTTGGATGGCATTGGCAGTGGGGAGATTCAATTCAAGTTCTATACTGGTTATTTCGTTCATTGGAAAATGCATTCATCGCATTTGACACGAATAAAGACGAGTGGGTTATTCTGCCTGAAAATTTATTTCGGAAATTGGGTTCAGAGCGTCGTTTGCCATTTGTTCTTGCGTGCGATCAAGTTGCTGCTACACACGTATTAACATCGCGCAATCCAGTTTACAAGCAAGCACACATTAGAGCATGCAGCCAAGCATACGAGCAATCAGTAGACGTTGTAGAACGAGAGCAAGTGCAGCTTCTGAACGAGGACGAGGATGAAACAATAACCAAGGAAGACTGCATTAGAGTAATTAAGGAAAAATACAGTGAAGAATATAAATATGCATTTGCTCTTTCTTTATACCAGCATGGAGAATTTAATTTAAACGGGCATAGAATGAGGCATACTTATAAAAAAACGTAAAAAAATGGATCAATTTTGTTGCAGAGCATTTTGCTCCAACGATCGTTTGACTCTCAAGATCATAATGATCTGTCCATTCAGTGATCCATTCCTTGATCTTATTTTTTGGGTCATTTTTCAGTATTCGGGCTCCGAGAATTGAATATTTGACCAGATGCTGAATTTCTTTCGTTTCGTCGGCTATAGCTATAAGGGCAAGGAATTTGGTGTTTTTAAGCTGCAAGGATTGCTTTTAGTCACATGAATCTAATTGCTGTCATAAACTTTCTCTGTAACTGTGTTAGTTGACTGCTTTAAACCTGAGACAACAGATCCTTGCGACGTTGTCAAATTTCTAACTTCCGTCCCAAAATGTCCTTTTTCCATGGCAACACTGTAATTTGACGATGCAGCTTTGGGACTTCAGGTTTCGACCGTAGGACTGTAACCAGAACACTTCTATCCTTAAGAGAGGCAACACTACTGTAAATGCTGCATAACAAACATTATGTAATTATTGAATCGCATATCTTATTATTTGAATAAAATGAATTAAAATGTACCATCTGCATTCTTGACTTCATGCGAACAGTTTAACAAAGTGCATGCAAACGTGTAGAAACTTAGAACCCTATCAATTTAACTTTGTATGCGCAACATTGGTCCTTCGAGAACGGATATTTATGAACAAAAAACAATTGAGGATTAGTGAACTGGTGCAACATTTGATGGATATTGTGACTTTTGTAACCTTTGTGACTGAATAATTGTGACTTTTGTGACTTGTGACCTTTGTGATTAAACAATTGTGACATTTGGGACTCAATAATTGTGACTTTCGTGACTAGAAATTGTGACTTTGTGACCCCTGTGCCTTTGTGTTCTTGTGACCTGTGACCAATGTGACTATAAATGTGACAATAAACATTGTGAAGTGCTGTTGCTTGGATAATTAGAACGAGTCTCATTCCTGAGTTGGAGGACGATCTTCATATGGATATTACTGTCTTCTAACAGTGATTCTCCAGTTTTCTTTACTCTTACGGCGTACGATCAAAATTTGGGTAATATAGAAACATGGATTATACAGTTAGAGAAATTTGAACATGTGTATGATAGTTACGATTTAGTGCAAACTGAAATTGAAATGTTAGTCGATGAAAATGAAGCTGATAATGAATCAGAAGAACGCGAGGATTTTGAAAAAAAAAACATTACGACACAGAATCGAAGATTAGAGAATTTATACAAAAGTGCCGATCATTTGTACCACAAGTCGCATTCGATAGTTCATCAAGTGCATCGTCATCCCAAAACTCGCAATCAGCCTCGGCTGATTTTAGTAATCTTCTTTCAATGACAGCACTTATAGCGAACCTCCCTGCTCTCACAATTCCAAAGTTTGATGGCTCTCATTCATAGATTGGGTTAAATTTCGCGACTCAGAAACTCTCAAACATTAAAAAATGTTAAAAAACTGTCTTCCTCTTCACAAAAATCTAGACCGCTGTGCAACTTGATTACTAATGAGCAAATTCATAATGAGATCCAGCGTTTCTGCGAAATAGAGGATTATGTAATCAAGAAAAGGTACCCTCAACTGAACCCAGTTAACATTTGTGAGCAAAACTTCACTGCAACGACAAAACGTGACTCACAAGGGCGACTCATTGTAGACATGCCCCTCAAAGAAGAGGTCAGTGAACTCGGCGAGTCCTTTAATATGGCTCACAAACGTTTCCTTTTTGTGGAACTGAAATTGAACAAGGATAGTCATTCAAAGGACAAATATGTAGAATTTATGGCTAACTACGCAAGACAAGGACATATGGAACTAATACCTTAAGAAGAAGTAGAGACTGATAAATTAGTGAATTATTTGCTGCACCACGCCGCACAGTGTCGAAAAATGGAAAAAATTCCAGCCACGCTGCATTTTTGACGATATCGCCTTGGAACTTTTTGTATTCTCTTCTATATGTTTTATATTTAAACGCCTCGGTGCGGAAATTCAGAATTCTATCAAGGTTTTTTTTATACCAGTGCAAAGTCATGTGTCTCCATGAATATGCAGGCGAATGTCCAAAAAGTTCCGGGACACCCCAGTAAGTCCCAAGATATAACTATTTCTGAAAAGGTTAAGATCATTCCTGCAGTAAATTTGAACGAGGAATCCAATGGAGACCTTGGTTTTGAACTTGAGCATGTCCTTCAAGGTCACTTCAAGGTCAGCTTTTTTTAAAAAGGGGAACCCCTACTTTTGACAACGGAAATCGAAAGAGCCGGAAATTCTACGTACAAGCATGTGCTCAGGTTGTAGGTTCGACCTTGGTGGTTACGCAAAGGTCACTTCAACTTAAACAAGGTCTGGGTATTTTAGAGAAAAGATAAAATACTTATCAATGACAATGAGGACTCATCAGCTCAAAATGAGAAATTCAATAGTGACCTTGCTTTGACCTTGAACTTCACTTTCAAGGTCAAATTTTTTGTTATAGAATCCTAATATATACTTAAGACACAGGTCAGGTGTGACCTTAATAACCACTCAAGGTCATATGCGACAATAATGGTCATTGAAAGATTATTTCAAAGAGCAAAAATTATGACGTAAAACAAAATAATTCCAAATGTCCACTAACTCCACTTTGAACAAAACGCATTTCTGATGCCGATGGTAAAATCCGTATTTTTAAGGTAGTAGGGACCACAACCACTCAATAACATTATTTTCTCCAAATATTGGTTTTTTTAGTGTAATGCTCAAACTTTCGAAAAATGCACTTGACATTTTTAAGCGTATAATAACTAACAAAAACACGGCCGGCTTCGTTTGGCCTCCAGTACCAGCGCCATTTTGTCTGTCGTTACAACTGGGGGAGTTTACCACTCACCGGTGCGCGTTCTGTGCGGGTCCGACTTCCGCGAAAATTTGAATTTAATAAATGAAAAATAGCTTTTTTAAAACAAATTATTAATAAAAGTTCAAAGCTCATTTGTAAAATCAACTAGAGGAGTAAGTCATTTCGTTTGAAGAGAAAAATTCAATATTTTAATTACTGGTCATTTTTTCTTTCTTAGTTCTGAATTTTACATACATAACATTATTGTGTACTGAAAGAAATTCAAAGTACGTGTTTTGATTACATTCTTTTTTTTGCCAACTAGTAGAATTTTGAACTACCGAAGATAAATTTTGAAGCAAAAATGAAATAGTTAAATTTTCAACCAAAAATGAAATAATTCCATTTTCAACCAACATGCTGAGTTTTCGAACAAGAAGATTAAGTTTTTACTATTAAGATACATTTTCAACAAAATACATAAATTTCTAACTAAATATTCCAACTATAAGAAAACAAATTTTCAACAAAATTGTAAAATTTTCAAAAAAAAAAAAAGAATTTAACCAAAAATGGAATCGTGAAATTTTCAGATAAACAAAAATGAATGCGCAACAATATAGTTCAATTTGCAACAAAAGAACTGAATTTTCAAATGAAAAAAAAATCATTTCCAAGCAAAACGCGAATATTTCAATTTTCTGTTAAAACAATTAATTTTCAACAAAAAATCCAATTTTTCAATAGAATAGTTGAATTTTCAGCCATGGAGATAAATTTTTAACTGAAGTCATGAATCTTCAACTGATAAAGTTACTTTTTAACAAAGTAGTATAACTTTGAATCAAAAAGATGAATTGTTAACGAAAAATTGAATAGTTGATGTTCCAACAAAAAAAGAATTTTGAAATTAAATGAAAAATAGTTGAATTCAAACAAAAAATATGAATTTTAAATAAAATAATTCGTTTTTAAGTTCAAAATTTAATTTTTAAAAAGGAAAAATTTCAATAAAATAGTTACATTTTTATAAAAAGAAATGAATTTGCAAAAAAAAATGTAATAAAAAATGAAATCGTTCAATTTTCAGTTCAAAAAATTATTTTGAACTACAAAAAAGAGGAGTTTGAACAAAAATATTCATTTTTAGCAGAAAAAAAATATTTTTAGCAAAGTAGTTTAAATTTTAAAACAAAAAAATGAATTTTTATTAAAAATAAATGAATTTGCAAACAAGAAGAATAATTTTCTAAAAGAAAATCAATTTTAATGCACATAGTTGAGTTTTTAACTATAAGAAGAACAATTTTCAAGAAAAGAAAAACGACTTTTCATAAATTAGTTAAATTTTCAACCAAAAAATGATTTTTCAACCAAAGAGATTAATTATTAAGCATCAAGATTGATTTTCAACCAAAAGAGAAGAATGTTCAACAAAATGCATGGATTTTCATACAAATGTTTGATTTTTAAACTAAAAGAAGCGATTCTCTAACAAAAAATTGACAAGTTAAAATTTCAGTTCATCAATTTTTAACGAACAAAACTGATACTCACAAAAATAGTATATTATTATAGTATATAAATATAGTATTATAAATCGAAAGAAAAAAGGAGACGATTTTTCTGCAAAACAGTTGGTTTTTTAATTTGAAAATATTTTTATTGGAAAATATTCGAAGTATTATAACATTTAATATATTTTTCTCCTTAAACTGAATGACTGACAATATGACTCTATTTTTTATGAATTAACTATTAACTTTTATTCATAATTTGTATAAAAAAAGCTATTTTTCATATATTAAATTTGAATTTTCGCGGAACTCGCACCCAAACAAATCGCGCACTCTCCCTAAACGAGAGGTCTCACTATTGGTCGGGACAGTGCTCCCAACGCGGGCACCTTTCACTGCTGCGATGCATAAAGAATTTCATTGGGTGCTGTTTGCGCGCTTATTTGAAATGTAAAACACACAATTTTTTTATTCATTATTAAAAATTGAAAATAATTATATTTTAACATATGCAAGTGGTGCGTGGATGGGTTTTAATATATTTTGAGCATTAGTTCAGGAAATAAAATAAGTATTCCGTAAATAAAGAAGACCATGTTATTTAATGTAATCTTTTTTTATTTTTGAATTATTTTTACTGATTTATGCTTTTAAAATTTTATATATTAATTAGACTGGATATGCAAATTTTATTACGGGTACGTTTCAAAATATCTAACATTTATTCATGGAGAAATTTTAATTCAAATTTTGTAAAAGTTAAATATTAAATAGAAAACCCCCCTAATTAATTAAACAGAAACTCAGTCAAATTAATTTTAAAACGTTCAGAAAACACATTGAATAAAATATGATATCCTTTTTTTAATTACCAGCACAGATGTCGAATTTATTTTTGATAATAAAGCATCGACGCATTTCGAAATGGTTTCCAGTTCCTTTTCAAGATGCGAAAAATACAAAAATTTTCGAAGATTTTAAGGGATGACTGAAAAAACAAGAAAAATAAAGTTCCTGATACTGTAAAATTCGAACATTCCCGAATGATAAAATTGTTGAAATCATAAAATTGCCGAAATTTAGAAATCTCGATTTGGAAAATTCCCGAATAATAAAATTCCTGACAGAAAATTGCCGAATTACAAAATATCTGAACTAGGAAGTTTCCGAATTAGAAAATTTCCGAATTCAAACAATTAAAGAATTGTTTTTTCAATCAATATTATTTATTCATTTAAAATAAAAGAATCAAATATTTTTATGAAGGAGATACATTTTTTTAATGTTGAGAGTTAAAAAAAACATTGTTTCAATTTAAAATAACAATAATTGAAAAAAGTGTTTTTCTGGATGAACAATTTTGTTTAAAAATATGCATAGTTTTTTAAAAATAACGAAAAAAATTCCCAGAAATCGAATTTCTGATTTAAAAAAAAAATTAAAGGAAACTTAGAGATTAATCAGTGATGAGTTGAATCTTGTAAAGTTTGTTTGCACGTATGTTTAAATTAAGTTTTTCACCGATTTTTTATAGACTTATTGTTATTCTTATTTGAATCAATAATATTAAAAAACTATCAACATTGAACAAAATTTGTCTTTGATCAAAGCATTTAATTATTTTATTTTCAATAAATGAATTAATAATATCTATTAAAAAACTATTTTTTTAATTTTTTCGAATCGGGAATTTCTCAACTCGGGATTTTTAAATTTCGGCAATTTTCTAATTTCAGAAGTTGTATTATTCGGGAATGTTCGAGTTTTACAGTATCTGAAAACCAGTTCGAAACGCGTCGATGCCTTATTATAAAAAATAATTTAACATCTGTGCTGGTAATTAGAAAAAAATATTATATTTTATTTAATACGCTTTCTTGCATACCAGTTCAATTAATATAGAAAATTCCCAAAATATATTGAAAACCATCCACGCCGCACTTGAACATGTAAGAATATAATTTCTTTTGGTTATTATTAATAAATAAAGAAAATTGTATTTTTTAACATTTCAAATAAGCGCGCGAACGGCAACGAATGAAACTCCTTATGCATCGCATGCGCAGTAGTGCAAGGTGCCCGCACTGGGTCGGGAACCTAGATGGGAAACCCTATACGAAATATTAATTTGGGAAAATGGGTATGTGAGGAACATAACCTCTAAAGTGTCAAATCGCGCAAAATGGAGGACCGGAAGTTTCGCAGTCGCCATTTAATTAAAACACACAACGGCAGATTTTCGTGTATGTGAGCTGTAAATCTAATGTGGCGTCAGTCGGTGAGGAAACACAGTGAAGAGAAAGAAGAAAAGCTTGTGTTGTATCGACCGAGCAAAAATCATTTGTCGTTTCCTGAGGCTTCGCTTTTTCTAATTTCCTAGCATAAAAGGCCAAAAACGGTTCGTAGACATCTACACAATTAGAATCTACTTCCTAATAATGAAGTTATTAATTAACTTCTGTTTTTGAGATGCGTGAAAAGTTCAGAATTTCAGATTCGTAGCCATCTTGAGAATCCGTTGATAAATACTTGTTATTTTCACAGTGCATACCGACTGTTGCATCCACGGAAACAAAATTTTTCTGCTTTCTGCTGAGCAAAATTTGAGTTCGAATTTAGTAATTATTAGTTATTTTTCATTATTCGAGAAAATCGGTGATTTCGCTCCAAGACGGGATGGGAATCCTTCATTTGTGCAATCATTGAAGCTTCGATGCAAATCTAGTTTGTTTTCAATATTTAGTTTATATTTTGTTTAATAAATACAATAAATAAATATGTATTTTAATGGGTTATTTTGATTGTTTTTAAAATCGTGTGCTGTTCTTTTGATTGTTTATTTTTTATGACGTTTGAGTGAAATGTTTGGTGAATTTTACCGTTTCTAGAATCTAGTTTCACTTTTTTTGTTGATTTGGTGTGAAATAGTGAAATTTTTAAGTAATATTTTTACGTTTTATTTTTTTGTGGAGTATTTTTGATGACATTTTGAATTTTAAGAATGTACTAGAAGTGAGAATTCGTAGCTCGCGTTAAAAAGTAGTGCCTGACAATATTATTATTTTGTAGATAGGAATTTGGAGCAGCTTTCCGTGATATGAATAATCTCTGAAATAAACTGCGCCGGTAACAAAAATTATTAACAATGCGGTTTTAAAAATTCAAGGTTGCATGCACAGGTGTCAACTAATTTTTTTAAATTTTGGTCCTGCTAATTAAGAGTGTATTCATGATTAAAAAATGTACTTTGCTCCGAAAGTATTTTTTGACGGAGTTGAAAACTACATTTTATATTTTCTGAGGCTTTGTACAGTAGGGTGGGTCGAAAAAATAAAATTAGAGAAATTAAAATTGTGACTATATTTGGAAGAGAAGCGTGATAGGATGCTGAAAGGAACAATTTTCAACAAAATGTGTAGTTGAATTTTTAACCAAGAATATTAATTTTCTACCAGAGAAGATGAATTTTCAACTAAGAAAGTTCATTTTTCAACCAAATAGTTAAATTTTCAAAGAAAGAGATGAATTTTCATCACGGGAAAATAATTTTCAAACAAAACAAAAAAATAATTCTCACTAAAATACATGAGTTCTTAACGAAATGGTTGAATTTTCAACAAAATGAAAATTTTTTAAGCAAATAGTTAAATTTTCAAACAAGAATATTAATTTTCTAATAGAAAAGATGAATTTTCCACTAAGAAAGTTAATTTTTCGACCAAATAGTTAAATTTTCGATGAAAAAAGTGAATTTTCATCACGGAGAAATAATTTTCTACAAAAAAAAGAATTCTCAATAAAATAATAAATTATTAACGAAATGGTTGAATTTTCAACCAAGAAGATGAATTAAAAATAAAATGATAAATTTTCAAGCAAATAGTTAAATTTTCAACCAAGAATATTAATTTTCTACTAGAAAAGAAAAATTTTCAATAAAATACATGAATTTTTCATTCAAATAGTTAAATTTTCAAAGAAAAAGATGAATTTTCATCACGGGAAAATTATTTTCAAAACAAAAAATAATAATTCTCAATAAAATACATGAATTTTTAACGAAATGGTTTAATTTTCAACCAGGAGGATAAATTGTCAACAAAATGAAAAAATTTTAATCTAATAGTTGAATTTTCAACCAAGAATATTAATTTTCTGACAGAAAAAATGATTTTTCAACAAAATACATGAATTTTTAACCAATTAGTTGAATTTTCAACTAAGAAAGTTAATTTTTCTCACAAATAGTTGAATTTTCAAAGAAAAAGATGAATTTTCATCACGGGAAAATAATTTTCAAAAAAAGAAATTAATTCTTAATAAAATACATGAATTGTTAACGAAATGGTTGAATGTTCAACCAAGGAGATGAATTTTCAACAAAACGAAAAATTTTTTCAACCAAGAATATTAATTTTCTATCAGAAAAGATTAATTTTCAACAAAATACATGAATTTTTAACCTACTAGTTGAATTTTCAACCCAGAATTCTAATTCTCTACCAGAAAATATAAATTTTCAACAAAATACATGAATTTTTAAACAAAAAGTTGAATTTTCAACAAAGAATATTAATTTTCTACAAGAAAAGATGAATTTTCAACCAAATTATTAATTTTTCAAAGAAAAAGATGAATTTCTATCAGGGGAAAATAATTTTCTACAAAAAAAAAAAAAAGAATTCTCAATAAAATATATGAATTTTTAACGGAATGGTTGAATTTTCAATAAAATGACCATTTTTTCAACCAAAAATATTAATTTTCTATCATAAAATATGAATTTTCAACAAAATACATGAATTTTTAACCAAATAGTTGAATTTTCAACAACGAATATTAATTTTCTACAAGAAAATATGAATTTTCAAAGAAAAAGATGAATTTTCATCACGGGAAAATAATTTTCAAAAAAAGAAATTAATTCTTAATAAAATACATGAATTTTTAACGAAATGGTTGAATGTTCAACCAAGGAGATGAATTTTCAACAAAACAAAAAATTTTTCCGACCAAGAATATTAATTTTCTATCAGAAAAGATTAATTTTCAACAAAATACATGAATTTTTAACCTACTAGTGGAATTTTCAACCAAGAATTCTAATTTTCTACCAGAAAATATAAATTTTCAACAAAATACATGAATTTTTATACAAATAGTTGAATTTTCAACAAAGAATATTAATTTCCTACCAGAAAAGATGAATTTTCAACCAAATAGTCCATTTTTGAAAGAAAAAGTTGAATTTCTATCAGGGGAAAATAATTTTCTACAAAATACACGAATTTTTAACCAAATAGTTGAATTTTCAACAAAGAATATTAATTTTCTACCAGAAAAAATGAATTTTCAACCAAATAGTAAATTTTTCAGAGAAAATGATGAATTTCCATAATGGGAAAGTAATTTTCTACAAAAAAAAACAAACAATTCTCAATAAAATACATAAATTTTTAACGGAATGTTTGAATTTTCAACAAAATGACCATTTTTTCAACCGAAAATATTAATTTTCTATCAGAAAATATGAATTTTCGACAAAATACATGAATTTTTAACCAGATAGTTGAATTTTCAACAAAAAAGAATAATAATTTTCTACCAGAAAAAATGAATTTTCAACCAAATAGATAATTTTTTACAAAAAGAAAAGAATTCTCAATAAAATACATAAATTTTTAACGAAATGGTTGAATTTTCAACGAAGAAAATGAATTTTTAATAAAATGAAAAAAAATTGCAACCAATAATATTAATTTTCTACCAGAAAGGAAGAATTTTCAACAAATTACATGAATTTTGAACCCAATAGTTAAATTTTCAACCAAGAATATTAATTTTCTACCAGAAAATATAAATCTTCAACCAAATGGTTGAATTTTCAACCAAGAATATTAATTTTCTACCAGAGAAGATGAATTTTCGACAAAATACGTGAATTTTTATCCAGGTAGTTGAATTTTCAACTAAGAAAGTTAATTTTCTAACCAAATAGTTAAATTTTCAAAGAAAGATATTAATTTTCATCACGGTAAAATAATTATCTACAAAAAAAAGAATTCTCAATAAAAAATATAAATTTTCAACGAAATGGTTGAATTTTTAACCAAGAAGATGAATTTTCAACAAAGTGAAACAATTTTCAACCAAGAATATTAATTTTCTACCAGAGGAGATTAATTTTCAACAAAATACATGAATTTTTAACAAAGTAGTTGAATTTTCAACTAGGAAAGTTAATTTTTAAACCAAATAGTTAAATTTAAACCAAGAATATTAATTTTCTACCAGAGAAGATGAATTTTCAATAAAATACATAAATTTTTAACGAAATGGTCGATTTTTCAACCAAGAACATTAATTTTTTACCAGGAAATATGAATTTTCAACAAAATACATGAATTTTCAACCCAATAGTTGAATTTTCAAGCAAGAATATTAATTTTCTACCAGAAAAGATGAATTTTCAACAAAATACATGAATTTTTAACCAAGTAGTTGAATTTTTAACCGAGAATATTAATTTTCAATTAAAAAATATGAATTTTCAACAAAATACATGAATTTTTATCCTAATAGTTGAATTTTCAACTCAATTAATTTTTCAAAGAAAAAGATGACTTTTTATCACGGGAAAGCAATTTTCTACACAAAAAAAAAGAATTCTCAATAAAATACATCATTTTTTAACGAAATGGTTGTATTTTCAAAAAAATACATGCATTTTTAACCAAGAATATTAGTTTTCTCCCCAAACATGATTTTCAACAAAATACATGAATTTTTAACTAATTAGTTGAATTTTCAACAAAGAAGATTAATTTTCTACCACAAAATATGAGTTTTAAACAAAATACATACATTTTGAATCAAATAGTTGAATTTTCACCTGGGTTAATTTTTCAACTAAATAGTTGAATTTTCAAAGAAATAGATGAATTTTCATTACGGGAAAGTAATTTAAAAAAAAAAATTGTCAATAAAATGCATAAATTTTTAACGAAATGGTTGAATTTCCAATTAAGAAGATGAATTATTAACAAAATGAATTTTTTTTCAGCAATTAGTTGAATTTTCAACCAAGAATTCTACAAATCGGAAAAACCGAATTTTCTACAAAAAATCTGAAATTTCAACATAATACATGAATCCTTAACCAAGTAATTAAATTTTCAACCAAGAAGATGAATTATCAACAAAATGAAAACATTTTAAGCAAATAGTTGAATTTTCAACCAGACAAAATTATTTCTCGACAAAATACATGAATTTTTAACCAAGTAGTTGAATTTTTCAACTAAGAAAGTTAATTTTTCAACCAAATAGTTAAATTTTTAAAGAAAAAGATGAATATTCATCACGGGAAAATAATTTTCTACCAAAAAAATTAATTATCAATAAAATACATACATTTTTAACGAAATGGTGGAATTTTCAACCAAGAATATTAATTTTCTACAAGAAAAGATGAATTTTCAAACTAATAGTTGAGTTTTTAACCAACAATATTAATTTTCAACGAAATACATGAGTTTTTATCCTAATAGTTGAATTTTTGACTCAGTAAATTTGTAAATAGTTGAAATTTCAAAAAAGAAGGTTAATTTTCTACCCAAAAAGACGGGTTTAAAAAAAATACATACATTTTTAACCATACAGTTAAATTTTCAACTCAGAAAGTTACTTTTTCAAACAAATAGTTGAATTTGCAATTAGGATTTTTTTTCCCCCAAGGAAGAAAAATTCTCAGCAAAATACATAAATTACAACCAAATAACTGAATTTTCAACCAATTTTCTTTAGGAAATGATGAATTTTCAACAAAAGTGATTTTTTTCATCAAAAAAGACGAAATTTCATAAAAATACATCAATATTCGACCGAATAGTTGAATTTTCATCTCAGAAAGACAAATTCTGAACCAAAAAGTTGATTTTTCAATTAAAAAAAAAAAAATTTTTAAAGTGAAAATTCTTTTTTTTTGTTGTTGGAAAATAATTTTTTAAACGAAAAATGTAATTATTCAGTTTTTGGTTGAAAACTTATCTTTCTAGTTGAAAATTCAACTATATGGTTAGAAATTTATAAATTTTATTGAGAATTCTTTTTTTTTAGAAAATTTTTCTCTTGTTTTGAAAGTTCACCTTTTTTCTGAAAATTCAACAATTCAGATAAAAATTTAACTATTTATTTAAAAAATGAACTACTTGGTAGAAAATTAACTTTTTTGTTGAAAATTCGTCTTTTTGGGTAGAAAATTAATCTTAAACTTTTAAAATTCATCAATTCAATTTAACAGGTAGAAAAACTAGTTTCTTTTTTGTTGAAAATTATTTTTTTCAACTGAAAATATAACTATTCCTTTTTTTGTCGAAACCTTATATTTTTAGTTGAAAATTAAACTATTTGGTTGAAAAATAATTACTTGGTAGAAAATTAAATTTTTTTGTTGAAAATTCACGGGGTCGGATGGAAATTCTTCTTTTTGTGTAGAAAATTAATTTTCAACTTTGAAAATTTTGTTTGTGGATTCAACTATATATTGTTTAAATTTGTGTTTTTTGGTTCAACTTAACTGGTAGAAAATTATTTTTTTTTATGAAAATTAATTATTTAAATCGAAAATATAATTATTCCATTTTTGGTTGAAAACTTATCTTTTTAGTTGAAAATTCAACTATTTTTTAAAAAAATACTTGAAAAATTAATTACTCGGTAGAAAATTAATTTTTTTGTTGAAAATTCGTCTTTTTGGGTAGAAAATTAATCTTAAACTTTTAAAATTCATCAATTCAATTTAACAGGTAGAAAAACTAGTTTCTTTTTTGTTGAAAATTATTTTTTTCAACTGAAAATATAACTATTCCTTTTTTTGTCGAAACCTTATATTTTTAGTTGAAAATTAAACTATTTGGTTGAAAAATAATTACTTGGTAGAAAATTAAATTTTTTTGTTGAAAATTCACGGGGTCGGATGGAAATTCTTCTTTTTGTGTAGAAAATTAATTTTCAACTTTGAAAATTTTGTTTGTGGATTCAACTATATATTGTTTAAATTTGTGTTTTTTGGTTCAACTTAACTGGTAAAAAACTAGTTTTTTTTTGTTAAATATTAATTTTTTAAACTGAAAATGTAACTGTTCTATTTTTGGTTGAAAACTTATATTTTTAGTTGAAAATTCAACTATTTGGTTGAAAAAAATATACTTATTTGAAAAATTAATTACTTGTTAGAAAAAATTTTTTTGCATAAAACTATAGGTTCGGGTGGAAAATTCGTCTTTGTGGGTAGAAAATTAATCTTTAACTTTGAAAATTTGGGTGCAATTTAACTTGTAGAAAACTATTTTTTGTTGTTGAAAATTAATCTTTTAAACTGAAAATCCAGCTATTCCAATTTTGGTCGAGACTTATACATTTTAGTTTAAAATTAAACTTTTTGGTTGAAATTCATCTTTGTAGGTTTAATATTCAACTATTTCGAGTCATCTTTTTTGGTCGAAAATTTATCTGTTTTGTTGAAAATTCGTCCTTTTGGATTGAAAATTCATCCTTTATGGTAGAAAAGTCATCTTTCTTCGTTAAAAATTAATATGTCTTTCTTTTTTATTTAAAATTTAAATTTTGTTTCGTTCAAATACAGAATATTATTCTTTTGTTATTCATCTTTTTTGTTTGAGAACTGAACTACTTGGTTAAAAATTCAACTGTTTTGTTACAAATTTAATTATTTTGTTGAAAATTCAACTATGTTTTAAATTCTCATTATATCTGAAAAAAGCCTGGAATGATCAGGGAATTTTTTTTTCTAGAATTTGAGTAGACACCCTGACTCTTTAATTTTCATATATTTTACCTTACACCTTATTACAGATATTCACTGGAATAAAATGATATGATAATTACACTTGAGGAAAAAATTATCACGATTCGAAATCGGAAATGGCAATCAAAACAGAAATAGGTGAACGATCAATGACAGATATATTAGACCAAGTAATCGAAGGAAACGAGGTAATTTACGAATCAGCAGATGCAGACAATTCCGATGATGCTGAAGTTGATGAAATCGTGGAGATTATTGAAGAAATAGTCGAAGAGGAAGAAGTAGAGGAACATGAGGGAAAGGAAGAAGCACAAAATAATCAATCATTCCTTCAAAAACAATTCGATGAGGAGGAGGAGGAGGAGGAGGAGGAAGAAATGATGGAGGAGGAATATCTGGAGGAATTTCAAGATATAGAAAAGAGAAAGGTCGTTTCTAGTAAGGAGAAACTCGAAGAGTACATTAATGATAATCTCATCCAAAAAAGTCAGCCGGAAGTCGCCAGGAATCGAGTTGGGAATGGAGTTTCTAACACAGATCCTTCACAGATTTTAGCTTATCATGTTGAAGAAGATTGGGAGGATGAAGAATTGGAACAAGCTGTTCAGGCTCAAGAATTAGCAAGTAGGTGTTCTGAACCAGGGTGTCTAGCGACCTTGAAAACCTGGAAATCTCCTTGATTTTTTCACGAGAACCTTGAATTAATTTTTTTTTTCAAGCAGATTTTTTTTATTAAAATGCGAAAAGTAATTTAAATATTTTAGTATATTAAAAAAGAAACATCTTGTTTAGTAGAAACCTTGCTACTGAAATTTTTTTTTATTTACCTTTTTTTACTACGCAATCAATAAAGAGATTTCTCTAGGCATTTTTTGTAAACTTTACCATTCATTTTATAGATTGCAATGAACAGACTTTAATATTTAGGATTTTAGGGTGGTGACTTGACCGGAAAAGACCAGGTAATGACCGGGAATTTAATTTTAGAAACCAGGAATTTACTTCTGATCGTAGCAAAATTCAAGTTTTCATTATTTTAATACTTTTTGTCAATTTAGAAAAGTTGAAGGATCATAATTTTAATTTGAAATTCTTCTCTGGTTGAATATGTAACTACTTTGTTAAAAATCAATTTATCTTTTTTTTTCTTTGGTGAAAATTCAACTATTAGACTATTTGTTTGAAAATTCATCTTTTTGCATAAAATTCAACTATTCCAATTGAAAATTCATCATTTCATTTAAAAATTCATCAGCTTGGTTGAAAATTAAGTTCTTCAACTGAAAATTTAACTATTCCATTTTTAGTTGAAAATTGATCTTTTCTAGTTCAAAATTCGACAATTTAGATGAAAATGTTGTCTTTTCTAATTGAAAATTCAACTATTTCCTTCAAAATTCATGTATTTTGCTAAAAAAAATGTATATTTTTTTGTACAAAATTATCTTTCTATTTGAAAGTTAATTTTCTTGTTTAAAAATTGTTCTTTTCGGTTAACAATTCAAGTATTCCAGTTAAATATTTATCACTTCAGTTGAAAATCCATCTTTTAGGCTGGAAATAAAATTATTTGGTAGAAAATTAAACTCTTTTGTTAAAAATTATTATTATTTTTTTCGAAGATTCATCATTTTAATTTTAAATTCTTTTCCGGTTGATCATGTCACTACTTTGTTAAAAATCAATTTATCTTTTTTTTTTTGGTGAAAATTCAACTATTTGGTTGAAAATTGATATTTTGCATTTAAAAATGAAACCATTTGTTTGAAAATGTATGTACTTTGTGGAAAATTCGTCATTTTTGTAGAAAGTTTATCTTTATGGTTAAGAATTAATCGTTTTGACATAAAATTCAACTATTCCAGTTGAAAATTTAACTATTTCGTTCAAAATTCATGTATTTTGTTAAAAAATTTATATTTGTTGTACAAAATTATCTTTTTATTTGAAAGCTAATCTCCTTGTTTAAAAATTCTTCTATTCGGTTAACAATTCAAGTATTCCAGTTAAATATTTATCATTTCTATTAAATATTCATCTTTTAGGTTGGAAATACAATTATTTGGCTGAAAGTTAAACTCTCTTGTTAAATTTTTTTTCGAAGATACATCGTTTTAATTAAAAATTCATTTCTTTGATTGAAAAATGAGCTGTTTGATTGAAAACTTTTTTTTTCCTCTGGATGTTTTTCGTTTCTTTGCCTTCTTTAAATAAAAAGTCAATTATTTCGTTAAAAATTCATGTATTTTGTTAAAAAATTGCAT
>CAKNXH010052394.1:0-42965 GCA_932178445.1 Andricus quercusramuli
CGTGGTATCAGGATCACAAATTTGACTTTGACGAAACTACAATCCTTGAAAAAACCGCAAATTACAAAAAAAGAATGTTACTCGAAATGACTCACATAGCAAGTAATCCGAAAGCAGTGAACCAGCGTACCGACACTGAAAACCTTTCTGCATTTTACCACGCGTTACTAACTAAACTTCATCGTTAGTTGCCAATTTGTCCCAATTATTCATTGAACAAATTAAAAATTAAGTTAGAATTATTCATCAATTTAAATACAAAAAATAATAATAATAATAATTGCGTTGCTTTGGGCTAACTCCCCAATGCAACGAATTATGCGGTTACGACACAAGTATCGCGCAGTGCTACCCACAATAGGCCTCTCTCGGATGGAGGCCATGGTTCAGTTGGGAGTGGCAATAGGAACGAACCGAGGCGACGACCAGGCAATGACCCCGGACAAACGCGAGAACATCGATTTAAATGGTCGGACCAACTCAGGAGGGACCTTCTTACCTGTTGGAAAAGAAACTCACCGGCGCGGAGAGGATTCATGAAGAGGTTGCATGACCGTTGGGGCAATATGCACCCGGAATATGTTCATAAAACGCCTCAGTATTTGAGAGATCAGGTATCCTTCTTGCGAAAAAACGGATATGAAGCTGTTTATCAACAGGAAGAGGAGCAACATCCTCCAGCGAACATTCCACCCATTCCAGCAAGACCACCTTTGCAGATAGCCGATAATGTCAACATGAGAAGTAGGAGATCTATCCACCAAAAAGTCTTCCTCAGGATGGACAAATTAGCTGAAGCTAATACTGCTCTCCACGATTTGCTCCCCGAAGATGTTAATCTCTGGAATCTGAACTGTGTAGTTTACGAGAAGGCGGTCTCCCTGCTTAGCGACGATAGAAGTAACGAAACTTCGGTACGTCTGAGTAAGACACGCGAGCGTATTGCACAGCTTCAGTTCAAAATTGAAACGGCGAGACGGCATGCATCAAATGTTCAGTGCGTGATTAGCTACATAACATCAAATAAAAAGTTCACTCCAAAAGTTAGGGCACTTGCTCGAAACTTGAGGAAAGCAAATCACACGCTGAACAAGTGTAAACTGTCGACCATCAAGCAGCACTGGACGCAAAAAATAAGATCTCTTTCAACAGCGAAACAGCGCCTTGAACGGCGAGTTAAGTGGATTCAGGAAAATTCCACCTTTTCTACTAATCCTTCCCGTCTGTTCAATAAAGCGTCATGTGTAGTTAAAAATCCGCCTAGTCGAGAAGAGATTCAAATCTTCTGGGAGCAAGTATATGGAGATACTTATCAGCTAAATGAAGACGCTTCCGATATATCACTCTTTCGTAACTTTTGCCAAAGGCAAAGGTTACAAGATCCAGAGGAAGAGTGTCCACTAATTACTGCTGAAGAAGTGAAGAAAGTTATCCCTAGAACTAAGAACTTTTCGGCGCCAGGGCCAGATAAAATCAACAACTTTTGGTGGAAGAAGTTTACTTCTACGCACCAACATCTAGCTCGTATATTTACTACCTTCTTAAACGGAGAACAACCCGTCCCGCAGTGGCTAGTGGAAGGACGCACGGTATTGATCCCTAAGGCCGGAGATTTGTCATGTCCAAAGAACTACAGGCCCATAGCTTGTTTAAACACCAGCTACAAGCTATTCACTGGCATCCTCAAAGAGAGGATATTTACATCTATCGAGCCGGTATGGAGTGTAATAGTCGAACAACGTGGATGCAAGAGTGGGCTGGCAGGTTGCAGGGAGAACCTGTTAATAGACAGGTGTATTACCCAGGACTCGATCAGGTATCGACGCAATCTGTCCATGGCTTGGATTGATTACCGTAAGGCATTCGATAACACGAACCATGAGCTACTTATCAAGCTCCTTGAGTGCATGGAGGTGCATCCAAAAATAGTGAGATGCATAAAAGAGCTTATGCTCTTGTGGCGGACAAGATTTGTCATAACATTTGACAAAAGACAAGTGACTACAAGCTTTGTCACATATAAGAGGGGCGTCTTTCAAGGAGACTCTCTAAGTCCGATACTTTTCTGCATCTCCCTCTTGCCTCTATCTATTGTGCTCCGAGGCAAAAGCTCTGGATACCTATGTGGCCCGCCGAACAGAAGAGAATATAAGGTCAACCACCTTTTATACATGGACGACCTTAAACTCTTTGCTTCCTCAAAAAAGGACCTTAACATCCTTGTAGATGCGGTAAATAGGTATTCTACAGCGATTGGCATGAGCTTCGGACTGGACAAGTGTGCTTGCGTCCACCTACACCAAGGAAGACTAGAAACTACATCATCCAGTGACGATCAGGATGTTCAACTCATAGGCGGAAATACCATTCAACATCTTGGTATTGGAGAAACATATACATATCTTGGAATACCGCAAGCGGAAACCCAAAATGTGCATAACTTGAAAACGGCCCTTGGAAAAAGGTATCGCCAAATTCTCAGAAAAATTTGGGCTTCCGAATTATCTGGAAAGAATAAGATCCAGGCGACCAATATGCTGGCTGTTCCTATACTGCTCTACACGTTTGGTGCAGTAAAATGGAACGTCGATGAGTTAAAACAACTTGATCGAAGCACACGCAAGATGATGACAATACAACGAAGTCTTCATCCTAGATCTTCCGTACCTCGAATATATCTCCCTCGCGATAAAGGGGGTAGAGGATTGTTAAGCTTAGAGTGTCTTCATCGAAGAACGGTTCTGGCTACAGCCTGTTCAGTTCTAAAAAGCACGGATTCCCTTATGCGACTCGTACATCAACATGAAGTCGCCAATGCTGCGGTGTTTCTATACCATGCAGCAGATAGGGCCGCAGAGGAGCTTGACCTCCCATTTGATTCCAGCGACATTACACATGGCCTAGCATCACTAACACCTCTGGTGCTCAAAAGTCGTATACAGGAAGCCGAACATACGCTTCTACTAAGAGAACATGCTGAGAAACCCCTCCATGGTAAGTTCTACGGCATCCTACGTAGAGAAGAGCTCTCGATGGGTCTGTCCAACATGTTTCTCAAGTCTGCTGGATTGAGATCGGAGACCGAGGAATTTCTTTTTGCCTGTCAAGACGGCGTCATAGACACCTTAGTTTACCGCGAGCGCATAATGAATATACCTGTACGCGATACCAACTGCCGAGCGTGCAAGCAAGAGCCCGAAACACTTGGACATGTTCTCAGTGGATTCTCTAAATATGCACGCTGCGCGTACATAGAGAGACACAATGCAGCTCTAAAAGTGATATATTACCATCTTAGGCATTTCTATGGTGTTGATCTATTGCCCGTCTTGCCATACGCCCAGGGGGAACTCGAGTCAGTTGTGGAGAATGATCAGTGTAAGATCTACTGGAATTTCTCATTCTCCACCACTCAACGTATCAGTGCTACGAAGCCTGACATTGTCCTCCAAGATCTGAAGAACAAGATCATTTACGTGATTGAATTCTCGGCAGCAGCCGATGGTAATATTACGGCAAAGGAGGGAGAAAAACAGGCGTAATATCAAGCACTTCTTTTCGAGCTGAGTAGGCTGTACCAAGGCTACAAAGTCCATCTTATAATTCTCATAATCGGCTGCCTTGGAGGTATGAAAGCTTCATTTATTAGCCAACTCAACAAGATTCCGGCTTGCCAGCGTCAGGCTCATTTCATCGCGAACCGGATGCAAAATTCTGTTCTCCTGGGATCACTCCATCTGGTCCGTCAACACTGTTCCTCTTAAATTCTACAAAGATTGGTAGCTCTAAAAAAGTATCCAGAGGTGAAACCTTCATCTCCAACTATCTTGTCTGCCGCGTAAGGTCATCCGCGGTTAGAGACCTGACTCCAGGGAACAGTGTTGCCCGATGTTATCACGCGTAAATTTCCTGCTCTTGCTTACCTTCTAGGACAGAAGGAGCAGAAGTGGATGACATACACGTTCCAGTAGCATTGGGATTGGTTTCTTTAAGGAATCATGATCGAAGCTTCCGGAGCCTACAACTTCTCTATAATAGATAAAATAAATAAATGGAGATTTTCAATTATAGCAAAGATTAATAATAATAATGATACTATCCTGTATACAACGAATAATTTATTTGAAAAAAAATAATTATAATAATAATAAATAAATAAATAAGTTTTGTTCCAATACAATTCACTCTTCACTCTTAACACACGCACACAACCATATTGTATATATCTACTCAAAAATCAGCCTTCGGCCCCCCTTGGAAAAAAAGGTCATGTTACATTTTATGATGCTCCTTGACAAGTCACTTGTACCTATTCCAGATTTCCTTCAAATTTCTTCTCTTGAGTCACCATGACTCCTTCTCAAGAAAATGCGTAAAACATTCCCACCACATTTTTTCCCCTCTAATTTCTCCCACAATATACACCCTCCTAAACTTGCATACTGCAGTCAGTTTTGCCTATCTCTCAAGGCATGGCGGTTTCTAAAAAACGTAAACGAAAAAAAGTACAGTTTTGTAAAAGTGTTCAGTGATCTATTTACTTTTTTAAAAAGTGCTTAATGATCTCATTCACTAATTTCAACCTCCTTCTTATGAATTTATAAGGTGAGTTTCTATTCCTATTGATGAGACCGACAAATTTTGATAACTTCTGTAAATATAAAATAAAAAAATGTAAAATTGTAATATTTTCATGATTTAACGATGTCCAAATAACTTTAGGTTTTGAATTATACAAACTAAAAAATTTTTTGTCTTCATTTACATCTCTATAACAATTAATTCTTTGATCGACGCAAATAATTTTATTGTTCTTATGTTACATCTCTAAAAAATTAATTTTGTTGCTATTATATAAACAAAAAAATTTCATCAAAAAATTATAACCTTCCACGAATCAACAAAAATTTTGTTTTGTACCATATTTCAGAAATAAATCACTGATGAGGGCCCATAATCGAGGCCGAAACGTCTGACTCAACGATAAATTATTTCTATTTTATTATGACCCTAAAGCGAATTTTACCATCAACATCCGAATACTATTTTAACTGAGGGTCGATACAACTCCTTTCTTAAACATTATTCTTTAAAATATATTGAAAACCAAAATTTGCACACATAAATAACAATTGAACAATTATTAATTTCGAATTAATTATAATTAAAATAATATAACTTCTCAATTGGAAATTATTCACTTTGAAGAGAAAAATTTCAATTGTCAAACTTTTAATGTTTAAAGCTTAAAAATGATTAAAATAATATGAAATTAAATGTTCAAAAATTCACTGATTCATTCATCAATTTAAAGCATTGCAGATTATAACGTGCATTTACATATTTATAATTGATTCTAAGTATTTTAACTATAAAATTGATAAAAGTTAAAAAAATTTATTTTTGCACTTTGAATTAGTTAAATTTTAAATTGTTTAACTGCATAGTTGAAATAGATTCAATTTTATACATGTAGATTATTCAATACTTTCACACAAATTGTTTTTCACATAATTTAAACCTGAGTTCTAATTATAATTACAATTCTAATTCTAATTCAAATCCAAATACTTTAGTCCTCAACAGTTAAATTTTTTAACATTTAGCTACCACACTTCTCTGAAATCATATGATATGATATGATTTGATATAATATCTTAAAATAATTACAAAATCAAAATATCTACAATTTGAACGTTACAATTTTAATTCTTTTATTTAAAAACAATTTAATTTGTAAATAACTTTAAGATATATTCAGAAGTTTTAAAGAAATTACCCTTTTAAGAAGTACGAAATATTCCATAATACTGAAAAGTGTTTATTATGATTCCTAAGAAAAATGATAATGAACTCAGTTGTCAAAACATACTCTCGATATTTTTATACAATTGTTTTATATTTCAAAATATTGTAAACAAATTTTATGAAAAGTTTGATTGATTTTATTAAATGTGTACAAGTTATGAAAAAATTCTAAAATAATGAAAAATTTATAAATATTTCAGAAAGTCTAAAACAAAATGTAGATTTTTGAACACTTTGAAATTTAATTTAAATCATTTTTATGAATTTCACATGATCTTCAAATAATTAGAAAATCAAAATATCTACAATTTGAAGGTTACAATTTTAATTCTTTTATTTAAAAACAATTTCATTTGGAAATAGCTTTAAGATATATTGAGAAGTTTTTAAAAAATTAACGTTTTAAAAGTACGAAATATTTCATAATACTGAAAAGTGTTTATTATGATTCCTAAAAAAATAAAATGAACTCAATTGCCAAAACATACTCTCGATAATTTTATAAGAAATTTTTTTCTATTTCAAAATATTGCAAAAAAATTTTATGAAAAATTTGATTGATTTTATAAAATATGTACAAGTTATGGACAAATTTCTAAAATAATAAAAAATGTATAAATATTTCAAATAGTCTAAAACAAAATGTAGATTTTTTAATATTTTGAAATATAATTTAAAACATTTTTATGAATTTCATATGATCTTCAAATTTTAAACAATTTTAATTCTTTTATTTAAAAACAATTTAATTTGGAAATAGCTTTAAGATATATTGAGAAGTTTTTAAAAAATTAACATTTTAAAAGTACGAAATATTTCATAATACTGAAAAGTGTTTATTATGATTCCTAAAAAAATCAAAATGAACTCAATTGCCAAAACATACTCTCGATAATTTTATAAGAAATTTTTTTCTATTTCAAAATATTGTAAAAAAATTTTATGAAAAATTTGATTGATTTCATTAAATATGTACAAGTTATGGACAAATTTCTAAAATAATAAAAAATGTATAAATATTTCAAATAGTCTAAAACAAAATGTAGATTTTTGAATATTTTGAAATTTAATTCAAAACATTTTTATGAATTTCACATGATCTTCAAATAATTACAAAATCAAAATATCTACAATTTGAACGTTACAATTTTAATTCTTTTATTTAAAAACAATTCAATTTGTAAATAACTTAAAGATGTATTGAGAAGTTTCAACAAAAGTACAAAATATTTCATAATACTGAAAAGTGCTTATTGTGATTCCTAAGAAAAATTGATAATTAACACAATTATCAAAACATACTCACGAAGATTTTATAAGCAATTTTATCAAATATATACAAGTTATGGAAAAATTTCTAAAATAATAAAAAATGCATAAATATTTCAAATAGTCTGAAATGTTTTGGATGAAAATTCAAAAAGTTAGAGCCTTTTTGAAAATTTTGAGACCAACGCATGTTATGAGAAAAAAGTCAGGATGAGAAAAACATTGCTTTTTGAACACCCTACAATATTATCAAGTCAATATGTGCAAAAATTATATTTTTGAACAAAAAGACTTAGAAACATTATGAATCCAAATATCAGTTATTTTGAAAAAACCTATTCGAAAAGCTCAATACATGCAAAAAGAATTGCATAGAAAGGCCTCAAAATATGTTACCAAACAACGTTTAAATCGGCTCATTAGAGACAAGTATCTAACTACAGGAAAAAAGAGCTCAAAATATGTTACCAAACAACGTTTAAATCGGCTCATTAGAGACAAGTATCTAACTACAGGAAAAAAGAGGGAGAGAATTGAATACCGTTCTCAGGGAATAGGTTTCTGGGTCAACCTTTAAAAAATCCAATTTTTCGGTCAAACTATATAAGATACGAAAAAGATGAGAAAACGAAAATTGTGCTTTTGAAAAAAGATCTACATATTTTTTGATAATCATTTTTTAATCGGAGGCGTCCATTTTGTTTAATTTCGTAAAAAACAGCATTGAAAAAAAAAATTAAATTTTTGGACAAACGACACAAGCTACAAAAAAAAATAATCAAACAAAAGTTATTCAATCAAAGAAGAGCTACAAGCTTGTTATCAATTATTTTTTAAATGATGCGTTCTAAGGAAAATAATGTATTTTGTAATTACATTCCCGTTTAGAAGATTCTTGGTTATTAACTTTCAACATTCATACAAGAAAAACTCACATAGGCGCGCGCTTCGAGCGCGCGCATGACGATCTAGTTAGATTTAATCAGGGCTGAGATTGTAACCAAAAAGGGTAGGAGGCCTACCCTGGAGGAGGCCTACCCTTGAAAAAAAGGTGGGGAGGCCGGGCCTCCATGGCCTCCATACAATCTCAGCACTGGATTTAATATCATAGGTTTGTTTACAAAGCGAATGTTCAAGGCCGCTTCGAAGTTAAACCGAATGCAGGTATAAACATTAGGTGTACATTAGCGCATGTATGTTACAGTTAAATCTAAATAAACCGCAAAAATAAATTAAACATTTAATATAATTTATCAATGTTTTATCAACTTACTTTCGTTGAATTGTTATTCACTAAGAAATTTAATTATTATCGTATTGTTGATGTAAGCTTACAGAGAGAAAGAGAGCTCTGAGTAGCTATCGCCAATAGAAAAAGAGAAAAAGACTGAACACTGGGAGGTGAGCAGTTCTCGGTAGTAGTCTGAGCACGAGCTGCTGCTAACAGGTGAGTGACGATTCTACTCAGAGCGGCGGTATTTATTTGCGAGAGGCGGGAACGCCCTGATCGAAGAAGGGAGCGGCTGCCGGCCTCTGATTGGCCCTGATTCCCGCAACGGAGTCGCAACGGAGCGGTGGGGACACCGTACTCCGTGCTGTCTTCTTTCGGTCTCGAGCTTCTCCCGCCACTTTAATGATACAAAATATTTCCTTAAGATGTAATAACTAAAATAATTTGTTAAATACAATATAGAAAAAACTAAATTCCTAAATTATCATGTTTCTAATACAAGAATAATTCAAGAATACTAATAATATTAGTTTGAGAGTAAATTCAAGAAAATAACAGTGATAATAATAATAATATAGTAAACCGTCGAGAAAACAATAAGAATTCGAGAATAATAATTCAAGACTAATAATAATAGCTTCGCGAATAATTAAATCAAATTAATAATAATAATTCAAGCTTAATGATAATTCAAGAATAATTATTCAAGATTCCCAGAATGTTATTAATCATCCTACGTTTGTTCTGGGAAACCTGAAGAATTCGAAACCTAACTTAAAATTATTTAAAGATTTTCCTTCCGTTTATCATGCCGTTTTTAATAAAATATTTATATGGGTGATGAAAAAATTAGGGATTTAGTTTTTCGAAGCAAAAGAAAATAAGAATAAAAGGAAGATAAATTAGTTTAATTTTAATGATTTAAAATAAGCAAGCGACGCGCAAGAGAGAGAGAGAAATGGTAGAAGGTTCTAGGCTGGCGTACGTGACTTCGAGCACATTTTCACGGCATCGTCACGTACCGGGAAATTGTTCGCCGGCACAGCTGTCCGGTGGCTCGTCATGTCTAGCTGCCTCACAATAACATACGTGCCAAAATGCTTGCTAGAGGAATTATGCACGTCCTTGTGAGTCATAAAGGGGAAAGCAAGCTCGTTGAACGACACCATTAAGAAGCAATTAGTTAAGTGCGCCTTTGCAACATCCAATATGGCGGCTCCAATATGGCGCCTGAGAGCTCTCAATTTCTGTGAAAAAATTTTAAAGAAGCACCTAAATTAAAATTTAGTCCATATTTAAAGTGCTATATACGCTCTTGGACGTATTTTGTCCTTATAAACACGAATCCGGTGTTAGAATTTAGCTATAACATCACATTTTCTTCCTAACCTCAAAAAAACGAGTAAAAATGTGCGAAAGTGTACGTGAAAAAAACAGAAATCTGTATTTTTCAAATTCTTCTCTTCTTCTATGAACAGATGGATCCGCTAAATCCGAATCCACCTCCGCAATTAAGCTGACGCGCCTCGGCTGTTTCTAACCTAAAAAAATCAATATTTTTTATAAAATACTTTTTTTTTAATTTAGTCGATTTATGCCAAATTTGATATGTGAGGGTTATTGAAATCGTAGATCATGAATCTGAAGACAAGTCTGCAAAATTTAAGATGGTGAATCCAACATGGTGGACATTTTCGAAAATCAAGCTAATAATGCCAAAGGACCCCGCACACATCTATGGGACCAAATGTCACTTTTCATGTACGCAAGAGGAGGTCCACGGACCCTTTAGGACATAGCATGAAATGGTATGTCACATGACATGACATGACACATGAACTGACATGACATGATACATGAAATGACATGACATATGAAATGACATGATGCATGAAATGGCATGACACATGACATAACACACGACATGACACATGACATAACACACGATATGACACACGACATGACACACGACATGACACATGACATGACACACTACATGGCACACGTCATGGCACACGACATGACACATGACCACATATTCTGATCAAATAAAGTCCTGAGACTCTGGGTCCAAAAAACGCCAGGTTTCGAGATAGGAAGGACCAAATATCACTTTTCGTGGACGCGAGAGGAGTTCCACGGACCTTCGAGGAGATGGCATGAAATAACATTTCATACGACATGGAATGGCATGACACATCACATGACATGAAACATGACACATGACATGTAATGACAAGAAATGGCACATGAGATGACATGACATGACGCATGACATGACACGAGACATAAAAAATGACACATAACATTACTCGACACATGACATGATATGACAAATTACATGACAGATGACGTTCCACATGACATGACACACGACTTGACACGACGCATGACACGAAATGACACATGATGTTACATGAAATAGCATGACATGACACATGACATGACACATAAGCATGACACAGACAAATGAGATCACATGGCATGACATGACACATGACATGATACATGTGCTGTGTGTCATGCCAAGCCATTTCATGTAACGTCATGTGTCATTTCGTGTCATGTCATGTGTCATGTCACACATGACAGGATATGTAACATGATGTGGCACATAACAGGACAATGACATGATACAAGACACATGCCATGACATGACAAATGTGTTATGCGTCATGCCATACTATTTCATGTAACGTCATGTGTCATTTCGTGTCATGTCATGTGTCACGTCACACATGACATGATATGTAACTTGACATGGCACAAAACACAACATGACATGGCATGACACCTGACACAAGACACGTGGTACAAGACATGACACATGACATAATATGTCATATGATACATGATATCACATGACATGTCGTGTGTCATCTTATTTGTCATGTCGTGTGTTATCTCTTGTGTCATGTCATGCCATGTGTCATGTCATGTCATGTGTCATGTTATGTCATGTGTCATGCCAAGTCATGTGGCATGTCATGTCATGTGTCATGTCACGTGTGATGTCATGTGTCATGTCATGCCATGTCATGTGACATATCATTTCATGTTATGGCATAAAGGGTCGGTAGACCTCCTCTCGCCTCCATGAAAAGTATTTCAAGTCGTATGTCATGTCGTGTTTCATGTCGTGTGCCATGTCGTGATTCATGTCGTGTTTCATGTCGCGTTTCATGTCGTGCGTCATGCGTCATGTCATGTGTGTCATTCTATGTGTCGCGTCATGAGTCGTGTCATTTTATGTGCCACGTCATGTGTCATATCGTGTGTCATGTTGTGTGTCGTGTCGTGCGTCATGTCGTGTTTCATGTCGTGTTTTATGTCGTGTTTCATGCCATGTTTTATGTCGTATTTCATGTCGTGTTTCATGTCGTGTGTCATGTTGTGTGTCAAATCGCGTGCCATGTCGTGTGTCATCTTATGTGTCATATCGTGTGTTATGTCATGTCATGTCATGCCATGTGTCATGTCATGTTATGTCATTTGTCTTGTCATGTCATTTGTCATGTCATGTCATGTGTCATGCGATGTCATGTGTCATGTCATGTCATGTGTCATATCATTTCATGCTATGTCCTAAAGGGTCCGTGGACCTCCTTTTGCGTCCATGAAAAGTAACATTTGGTCCCTCCCATCTCGAAACCTGGCGTTTTATGGAGCCAGAGTCTCAGGACTTTATTTGATCAGGATATGTGGTAATGTGTCATGTCGTGACTCATGTTTGCCATGTCGTGTGCCATGGCGTGTATCATGTCGTGTGCCATGTCGTGTGCCATGTCGTGTGGCATGTCGTGTGTCATGTCGTGTGTCATGTAGTGTGTCATGTAGTGTGTCATGCAGTGTGTCATGTAGTGTGCCATGTCGTGTGTCATGTCATGTGTCATGTGTCATGTCACGTCATGTCATGTCATGTATCATATCATGTGTCATGTCATGTCATTTGTCATGTCATGTCATGTGTCATGTCATGTGTAATGACATATCATGTGTCATGTCAATTCATGTGTCATGACATATCATGTGTCATGTCATGTCATGTGTCATGTCATGTGACATCATTTCATGCTATGTCCTAAAGGGTCCGTGCACCTCCTCTTGCGTACATGAAAAGTGACATTTGGTCCCTCTTATCTCGAAACCTGGCGTTTTTTGGACCCAGAGTCTAAGGACTTTATTTGATCAGGATATTATGAACTACATTGTACCACAGTTTCAGCCAATTTGACCTGGACCACATTTTGCATAGTTGTGTGCGGGGTCTTTTGGCATTATGAGGTTGATTTTCGAAAATGTCCACCATGTTGGATCCGCCATCTTAAATTTTGCATACTTGTCTTCAGATTCATGATCAACGATTCCAATAACCCTCACATATCAAATTTTGCATGAATCGACTAAATTAAAAAAAAATTATTTTATAAAAAATATTGATTTTTTACATTCTCATCTAGAGAAGGTATTAGATTTGTGTAAAATTTGACCCCCCCGGTTTTTGTCAAATGTCCACGTTTTGAGACCCCCTGAACCCAAAAAACAGGGTTTTACGAATGTGTCTGTCTATCTGTATGTATGTATGTATGTGTGTATGTATGTAGATTTTTATTCTGTTAGCACGATAACTTTTGAAAGAAAGTTAGGCTTTGGTATACTCTTCAAGTATCCTAAAATGAAGGTCAAGTTCGTCAGCCAGCCATTTTTGATCAAAATTCAAAAAGTTAGAGCATTTTGAAAATTTTTTAGACCATTTTTTTCAAAATTTGACACTTATATGTGCGGCTAGTCATAGTACTCGGAAATTCGAACAATCTATTCTCATTAAATTTTTTGATAAAATGAAAATTTTCAGAGTTACAGTATTTTCAAAATCCAAAAACATAAACGAAAATTAACGTTTTCAGCCAAACAACGCACGATACGAAAAAAAGTCAAGATAAGAAAAATGTTTCTTCTTGCACGCCCTACAAGATTATCATAACGACTTTTTGAATTTCCTTGAAAAATCAAAATTTCACATTTTTATTGCACAAAAAATAATTAAAAATCCAAAAATTCAATTTTACGGCCAAACTATGCAAGATATGACAAATAATGATTCAACAAAGTTTGTGCCATGACTATGGTAAAACCGATTTTATAGATACATTAAAAATGTTCTTGAATAACAATAAAAATCAGAAGAATCACATCATTGTTGGCGATTTTAATATAAATATACAACAACATGATCATATCAATTATGAATTTCTGAGTATCCTACTAGAACATGTGTATATGTATGGTACTTGTATGGATAATATTTTCGTCAAAAGTACTATTCCAGAAGTTAATTCTTATAAAATCAACAATATATTTACGGATCATTATCCACTCCTTTTAACAATTAACGTAAATAATACAACACAAGCTAAAGAACAAAATGTTTCAATAGCTATTAACTATAAAAAGTTAGTTGACTTGGCTAGTAAAAATGACTGGCAAAAAATATTATCAATACAAGATCCAAACAACGCAACGGATACTTTGATAGAAGATATTAAGAGAATCGTAGCATACTCTACAATTAGAAATAAGTATCGTACAAATAAAAATAAAATCCAGCATAACTGGGTAACAACTGGTATCATGATCTTTTGTGACAAAAAAGAATCTTTATATAATATATGTAGATTAGATCCTAACAATTTGATATTAAAAAATGAGTACAAAAATTATACAAAAATTCTAAAAAAGGTAATTAAAAATGCAAAAATCATCTTTGATAAAATCAAAGTAGAACAAATTATTTAAAAAAATAACAATAAATTATTATGGAAATATATTAATGAGAAAATAAATAATAAAAGTAATAAGAAAAAATATAATACATAGATTATATAAAAGTTAATAACAGAACATTTTCTGATCCAGAAAATATAGCTACACACTTTACTACGTTTTTTTGTAATATTGGACCTGAATTAGCAAATAAAATTAGGTCTCCTGAAAACAACAATTATGAATTATCAAATCCTAACTATAAAAGAATATTTTTAACGCCAACGAGCCATGTAGAAATACATACCACTATAATGCAGTTAAGAGATAAAACTGGCGGAGTAGATGGTATTAATGTTAAAATGTTAAAAAGTATAGCACCTTACATAACAATTCCTCTTGAGT
Organism: Andricus quercusramuli; assembly: GCA_932178445.1. NCBI lineage: Eukaryota > Metazoa > Arthropoda > Insecta > Hymenoptera > Cynipidae > Andricus > Andricus quercusramuli. The sequence goes on from CAKNXH010052394.1 coordinate 14,477, forward strand.
ACATTTTTAATACCTGCATTGAAAATTCTATCTGGCCAGATGCACTTGAAACTGCAGAAATTGTCCCAATCTATAAAAGTGGGAATAAACGTCTGACCACTAACTATAGGCCTATATCGTTAATTTCAAATTTAGCAAAGATTCTAGAAAAAATTATACATGGAAGACTGTACAAATTTGTAAAGGAATGTAAAATAATATCAAATAAGCAATATGGTTTCTAAAAGAATAGAGGTACGAATGATGCTTTATCTTTCATAAATAATTTAATATGTGATAAAATGGATAACAATGAACCAGTTATTGCAGCATTTTTAGATCTGGCTAAAGCTTTCGACACTGTTAATCACGAAATTTTATTAAACAAATTAGATAACTATGGAGTCAGAGGAAAAATGTTAGATCTAATTAAAAGCTACCTAACTAATAGATATCAGTATGTTAGAATTAATAACAAAAATAGTAACAAAGATAAACTAATCACGGGTGTTCCACAAGGCACCATACTGGGGCCTTTGCTTTTTATTTTATACATTAATGATCTATTACACACCTCACAATATGGATCAATTTCATCATATGCTGATGATACGGTAGTGATAAGTAGCAGTAAAACCTGGAAAGAGGCTGAAAATAATATGAATAAATATTTACTAATAATACAGAAATGGTTACAAATGAACCAATTATCTTTAAACCTTGCTAAAACTGTCTATATAACTTTTGGGAGTTATATAGATAGTGTACCAAATGAAAAAGACATCGAAATCAACATTAATGGTTATGCATTGAGAAGAGTTAATTCTTGTAAATATTTAGGAGTAATTATTGACAGACAACTGAAGTGGGAAAGTCATGTTGAATATATACTGAGCAAAAGTAAATATTTAATTTTTGTTATCTCGAGACTATCTAAATTTATGCAAAATAATACATTGTTAACCATATACTATGCATTATTTCATAGCATAGCCACCTATGGAATAATCGCGTGGGGTGGGGCTTACAATGGTGTAATAGATACTCTTCAAAATACCCAAAATAGGATATTAAAAAGGATCAAAATTGAACATTCTGTTGAAGATAAAATTCCGCTTAATATACGACAATGCTTTTCCATTGAGTCTCTCTTATATAACTATTATGAACTGAAATGTAAATTTATGCAATCCGGAAGTTTGACACGATTTAAATCAATACCATTGCCTAAGGTTAATAAAACCAATAGCACTCAAAATAGCAGATTTCAGGCCATAAAGTTGTTTAATGGGTTAGATCCAAATCTGAAAATGTTGTCTCACAACAAATATACGATTAAAAATAAACTAAAAGAATACATCAAAGATATTGTATGAGTGCTATAAATAGCAATAGGAAAAATAATTCTTGTTAAATACGATTTCACGCAAAAGATTTATACATATATTGTTATTTTATTTGTATTTTTAGTTTTAAGTTTCTAGTTATAAGTTGACAAACCTACGCACAGACACATCTCGTGTCTCTGTAGGATGTTTGCATTGTTATTTAATGTTAATATTTTTTTGGTAAATAAATTTCGTCGTTCAGAGGTAGGCCGGGAATTAGCAGATTGAATCATGGGAACTCCTACCTAATGCAACGCTGCTGAGGGCTGGGGACCTTCTCAGCATAAAACATCAACCAATTGCGACTCTCTCGACAGTGGCGTAACTCCGTTTAAAAACTTTGTGTTCGGAGGGTAGACTAGTTGTTGAATTATGCTGGAAGGAGGGGGTTGACGGGAGCTCAAGAATTAATAGGCGCCAAATAATGTTGTTGAGATGTTGGTTTATTTCGTAGAACCACACTACACCACAACAATCGTACCGGTCGACCGCACGTCCGATCGGTATGAAGCACGAAGATTAACTGGGGGGAGTAGACGCGCAACAGTCGACGAGAGGGACCTCGACGGTCCTCAAATGGCGCCCTCTATTGGAGACGAGCCAAAACCAAACATATCGCCCGCCTCGTTCCTTGAACGATTATCTGCTAGCCGCCCGCCGTAAGGTCGATTGTTCATGCTCTGATTCGACTGAAGTTGCTGATGACGTCGCTTCGCGTTTAACAACACTTGCTCATTCATTCTGACTTGACGGTCATGAGAGGCACCTACTGGTGCGTGGGCCCCATGCCGCTTAGCAACTCCGGCTTATGCCGTCCTAAACTCAAAGGAAACCCACAAAATCCTTTGAGAGAGTTGCAAGTCGACCAATGTCCATTACAAACTTTAACCTTGGGTTTCGCAGTAGTATTCGTATTAGAGTGACGGGCGCGATCCAACCGCAAGGATCAAACATTCTCAGCAAACGCCAAGCTCGTTGGTGATGCCATCACTGCAAAGTTGAAGTCACGTCGGACGAAGACGGTCTTGTTCTGGCAAATCTGCTAGTAGCTCCGGTTGATTGACGATCCCTTTTCGGAGAGGAAATCCACCGATAAGTTGCTCCTTTAGCTGCCTCGCTTCTCGAGGGTCATTGCATTCCGTCAATAGGTCGTCGACAAAGCGATATTTGAAAAGAATTGGGGCAGAAGTCACAGCCGACTGAAGGTCGTGTACGACTGGGTTATTCTCATGGTCACTCAATACAATGCGTTGCAGATCGATGTCCTGTTCGTTCACCGGAATCTGCCGATACATCAGGCAGCATTCCGCGCCGCAATAACGTTTGCGGCGTCTCCATCGAATTAATACGTGGCTTGAATTGATTTGCAAGTTGGTACCTGTGTGAAGCGTGTCATTGTGACTGTAGCCAGTCGACGTAGGTCTAAATGCGTTGAAGATTACTGTCAAGCGGCGATGATGATCTCCCCCTTGCCATACACCGTGATGTGCTATGTAGTAAGTGGGGCGAGCTTTCGCGCGCAGCTCGGTTCGCAGGATCAAAGGGCAAACGTCGGCTCCATGGTAGAAGATCGACAGCTCGAAAATGGCCGAACCGTGGGTCGGCGAGATCCAGTCCTTGCCATTTGTTGTCGCCCTTGGAACTGTTGAGTAGGCAATTGTTGCTGAAGAGAAATCTGTTGCGACAAGTGCCCCTGAGGATTCATTTGCTGAGATTTCTGCTGAGTCATCGGTGGACTAGTCATCAGTGGTTTGTGTTGTGAAGCGAGGAGCTGTTGCTGAGTCTTCAGCTGAATCTCAGTGATCTGGGAGTTGATATGTTGAGGCGAGGTCATCACCGTCTGCCGCTGAATTTGATGTTGATTCAGAACAGTAAAATTCTGCTACTGCTGCTGCTGTTGCTGTCCCATCCGGACATTAATCTGTTGGTTAACCTGCTGATTCACCTTTTGGGTAGCCTGTTGAGTTATCTGCTGATTAGCCTGTTGATTGATCTGGTTAGACTGTTGATTTATCCGATTAGTCTGTTGACTCATCGGCTCAGCAGCTTCTGATTCTGCAGGGGACTCTTCATCTGCATAATGTGATCAGCCGAAGGCCCAGTTACCAAAACCTTCAATTGTCGTCCAAGCTCTTCGAGAAGGAGAGTGCTGTGTCAGTGCCCATTGACTCTCCGATGTTGTAAATAAACAAGCATGTGGTATGCCTGACTGTTGAGGGGTTGCTGAATGACTTGCACTGCCTGTGGATGAGCAGCCATCGTTGTAGTTGTTGTTCCACCCTGCGTGGACACGACATGGTGTTGTCCATTGGCCTGCTGCCATTGTTGTTGGGCTGACTGCTGCTGAACCTGCGTCGATGCTCGTAGATTTGAGTGCGTGCGCTGATGGAAGCACTCTCGATGTCTGCGTAGGAGGTTCTACATCGTAGTCCGCATCTGGAGGCTGATGGATCAGTCCAATATGATTCTCCGGGAACGCGGCCCAACAATTCTCCAATAGCTGAAGGCGAACAGCCGATGCCCCAGGTGTCCAGTCGGTTGTGGGCTTGTCCAGGATTGTTGCGGCACATCATCGCTAAACGTCACTCAGCTGGACAACTGATGAAGCACTGACAGTGGGTTCGAACCCCGCCCGCCAAATGCGCCACAATCAACGAACAACAAGAAGAAAAGCAGTGAAGTATGTGCAACGCTTGTGTGCGTGCATAGAAGTATCAAAATGGTTAGTTACCAACAAAGAAATAGTATACAACTACGAACTTCACCCGAAATGTGATATACCAAGTCGAGAATAAAACATCTACATAAACTTGTCCATAAAGAATGAAATGTGTAATAATACAACAATATACAATATGCATACATAACATATAACATAACATAACATATAACATATAACATAACATATAACACTTGTAATATATATAGACCACACCTATCCCACAATAAAATGTCTCGATAGTAGCACTATAATTTCTTTAAGGAAGAAAGAGATAGAGGCATGCATAGGAGGATTCTCGACCGAAACCAAACCAAAGAAATAATATCCAATCATGAATATGAATAGATACATGATATGTCAAGCATAGAAATGAACATCCACATAAAACTATCCATGAGATGAGAGTACATAATGAGGTGGCAATGTGCAACCTATATGACACATATATATTCGCACATTCCCCTGCAATACGCACATCCAATAATAAAATCTCTAAATAGTAGAATTATAATTTGTTCAAAAAGCTCTCGACCGTGTGTGGGAGGCTGATACGCGAGAGAGGGAGAGAGAGAGAGAGAGAGAGAGAGAGAGAGAGAGAGAGAGAGAGAGACATGTGTAGGAGGACCCTCGACCGTGTGTGATCGACAACCTCGACTGCCTCTCCCACCCGCTCTCACGCCCAATTTTCCTCATGAGAGACCACTCGATCATGCGACGAGAAAGCGCTCGACCGTTGTGGGAGGCTTTACGAGAGAGAGAGAGCGAGAGAGAGAGAGAGAGAGAGGCACGCGTAGGAGGACAACCTCAACTGTCTCTCCCACCCGCTCTCACGTTCATTGTTTATCATGAGAGACTGCTCGATCATGTATGAGAAAGCGAGTATGTGTGGGAAGATTCTCGACCATGTGTGGGAGATTGCTCGACCAGATTTGTTGAGTGAGTGTGTGTGTGAGAGAGAGAGAGGGAGGGCTGCATGCAGGGCAATTTTCGACTGCCTGTCTCACCTTGCTCTCACGTCCTTCGTTCGTCATGAGAGAATGCTCGATCATGTATGAAAAGAGAAAGCGAATATGTCTGGGAGGATTCTCGACCATATGTGGGATATTGCTCGACCAGATTTGTTAAGTGAAAGAGAGAGGGAGATGCAGGACAATTTTCGACTACTTCTCCCACCTTGCTCTCAAATCCTTTGTTCGTCATGAGAGACTGCTCGATCATGTGTAAGAAGAAGGATTCTAGACCATGTGCGCGAGATTGCTCGACCAGACTTGTTATTAATTGCGTGTCATGTCACACTCAGAAAAAAAACCTTCCCTGAACCAAACAAACTGTTTTGCTGGATATACATGAAAATTTGGCTAAACCAAACAAACCCCTGCCGATTCAACAAAATATCCGATTGTCCCAACCAATCCCCCTGGTTGAATCAACCAAATACTCCAACTACCAAAAGACTTTGCCGAAACCACAAAAAAACTGAGCCGGGACAACCAAACATTCCGCTGTCCATATAATAACCAAATTCTATGGTTGAACCAACAAAAATATTGCTGATTCGACCAAATCGTTTTCTGAGTGCACTTACTTGACGAAGATTGCCGTCGACTTACACTTGATGACTCTTTGTCTATGATTTTAATGTTGGCTGGCCTTTGTCTGCTTCCGACGCCACGATCGCCTCCCTGTAGTACCCAAATCCGTTCAATTGTCCTGCAGCTAGTTCCATGGCGACGTCCGGGCAGGCTCGTAGTTGGAAGACCGGAAACGCACAGGTAGCCGTCGTCGGAAGCACGAGGAGTCGTCCGCGAGGATGCGGCAAGCCAGTGTCAGGTGTATCCGGCTCGATTGGACCAATGTTGAATTATGCTGGAAGGAGGGGGTTGACGGGAGCTCAAGAATTAATAGGCGCCAAATAATGTTGTTGAGATGTTGGTTTATTTCGTAGAACCACACTACACCGCACTACACCACAACAATCGTACCGGTCGACCGCACGTCCGATCGGTATGAAGCACGAAGATTAACTGGGGGGAGTAGACGCGCAGCAGTCGACGAGAGGGACCTCGATGGCCCTCAAATGGCGTCCTCTATTGGAGACGAGCCAAAACCAAACACTAGTCATTTACGGTTCATTCCTCTGTTAAACATTTTTTCTTCGACTTCAAGCTTTGTGGGGCCCCTAGCTTGCGGGGCCCGTTTTCCCGGAACACATGGAACACCGATAGTTACGCCACTGTCTCTCGATTTCCATTCCTTGCCCCCCCCCCCCACCTCCGTAATCTTAAGGTAAGAGAACTACGAGAAACTATGCACGTAAGGAAACTAGATATTCTATGTGTATCAGAGACAAAGAAAAAGGGTTGCGAAAGTAGAAACATAGAAAGTGGGGTGTTGAAAGGCGGTTTTAAAATATGGTTAGGAGTAGATGGTGAATCACATTGTAATCAAGGCGTCGGTTAGATTATGAATAAAGAAGCAAAACAGTATCTCAAAGATCAAGGAGATATCGCCCAGATTTCCGTGGGTTAGAATTAAGGTAGGAATCAGAAGATTATTTATCAAAGCGTGCTATGCCCCAGTTGATAGTGATCAGAGAGACGTCAAAGACGCCTCCTGGGACACTTTAAATGATACAATAAGTACTTGCGATCATGGTGAAAGAATCATTCTGTTAGGAGATATGAACGGATGGGTCGGCGTCCAACGTCAGGGTACAGATACAGAAAGGGTGCTAAGTAATTCTGGGGATCCAACAAGAAAAAATTGTAACAGGGAAAAATCAGTTAATGGAGAAGAAACAGAACCAAAAAAATGAAACAAGCGCGAAACAAGATTGAAAATTTACAGAAACCGGAAGTGCGAGTAGATTTTTAGAATGAGTTAAAGGAACGCATAGATAGGGCAACTTGAGAAGCGCTTATAAGCAATAAAGATATAGAGGGCGCATGGATTATGCTACGGATATCATTGTTAAAACTGCGAAAATTAACGTAAATAAAACCAAAATCATAGTATTTGAGGGAAAAGATGCTAACGCAATGTGCAGAATTGTCCTAAGTGATAAGAAATTAGAACAAGTTGATAAGTACATACATATGTCTAAGTAGCCTATTCACTAGTGACGGCAAGTCAGATGGGGATATAGATAGGCGAAAAAAAGAGGGTAAGAAGGTTATCAGTAGAGCAGGGTCCATCCTCACAAATAAAAACATATCAAAAAAAGCTAAAATGGCCATACATAACTCTATTTTCGTACCAACTGTACTATACGGTAGCGAGACATGGACCTGTCAAGAAAAGGACAGGAGTAAAATCAACGCGATCGGCATGAAACCTCTGCGCATAATATGCGGAAAAACACTGATGGACAAAGTCCGAAACGAGACAATCCTCAAAGAATGTGGTACAGGAGAGACACTAGTTGAAATATGGGAAAGAAATCAGTTAAGATGGTTCGGACATCTTGAAAGAATGAAAGATGAACGACTGACCAAACAAGTGTATAAAGGTAAAGTAAATGGCAGCATGCTCAAAGGTAGGCCGCCTCAAGAATTGTTAGAATGTGCGAATGAGACCTCAATCCGAAGAGAGATAAGAAGCCATATAAACACGAGAGCTTGCATGAAAAAATGCATGGACGTGAAGGAAGCTAGATTAGTATGCCAGGACAGAAAAGTGTGGCGACAAATTGTTTGTAAACAGAGTGACAATAGAGTGAGCCCAAATGGGGAACCATGCATAACAACTTTGTGAGGATCCTCACTTGGGGTGATCGCTAGAGAGATTGATCATCTATACCTCACACCTATATACCTATATACCTTATACCCATATACCGACCTACTTTATACCTATATATCTATTCACTATTTTCCAACCGAGCAAGTCACGCCTACCCCGAAAGGGAAATGGCTTAATGGTATAATAATAAAAATAAAAACTTGAAACTCTGTATATCTATTCATTTTGAGATGAAAACTCCAGAAAACTATAAGAATGACATGTTTTCCCGCTTAATTTCAGTAAATAGTAAAAAATTACAAAAAAGCTTCAAATAGAAGTTTTTGTTCTCCTGGAAATACACCTTTTATGTGATATACATTTTTTCTGAAAAACCAGTATTTTACATGACATCCCTACAACATTAATCCGAAGAGACATAAGAAGCCATAGAAACACGAGAGCTTGCATGAAAAAATGCATGGACGTGAAGGAAGCTAGAGAAGTATGCCAGGAAAGAAAAGTGTGGCGACAAATAGTTTGTAATTTTTTACTATTTACTGAAATTAAGCGGGAAAACATGTCATTCTTATAGTTTTCTGGAGTTTTCATCTCAAAATGAATAGATATACAGAGTTTCAAATTTTTATTTTTATTATTATACCATTAAGCCATTTCCCTTTCGGGGTAGGCGTGACTTGCTCGGTTGGAAAATAGTGAATAGATATATAGGTATAAAGTAGGTCGGTATATGGGTATAAGGTATATAGGTATATAGGTGTGAGGTATAGATGATCAATCTCTCTAGCGATCACCCCAAGTGAGGATCCTCACAAAGTTGTTATGCATGGTTCCCCATTTGGGCTCACTCTATTGTCACTCTGTTTACAAACAATTTGTCGCCACACTTTTCTGTCCTGGCATACTAATCTAGCTTCCTTCACGTCCATGGATTTTTTCATGCAGGCTCTTGTGTTTCTATGGCTTCTTATATCTCTTCGGATTAGTGTCTCATTCACAGATTCTAACAATTCTTTCGGCGGTCTACCTCTGGGCATTCTGCCATTTACTTTACCTATATACACTTGCTTGGTCAGTCGTTCATCTTTCATTCTTTCAAGATGTCCGAACCACCTTAGCTGATTTCTTTTTCATATGTCAACTAGTGTCTCTCCTGTAATACATTCTTTGAGGATTGTCTCGTTTTGGACTTTGCCCATCAGTGTTTTCCCGCATATCATGCGCAGAGGTTTCATGCCGATCGCGTTGATTTCACTCCTGTCCTTTTCTTGACAGGTCCATGCCTCGCTACCGTATAGTACAGTCGGTACGCAAATAGAGTTATGTATGGCCATTTTAGCTTTTTTTGATATGTCATTATTTGTGAGGATGGACCCTACTCTACCGATAACCTGCTTACCCTTATTCATGCGCCTATCTAACTCCCCATTTATTTTTCCGTCGCAAGTGAATAGGCTACCCAGATATACGTACTTGTCAATTTGTTCTAATCTGTCATCATTTAGGACAATATTGCACATTGTTTTCTCAGTTCTTCCTTCAAACACCATGATTTTTGTTTTATTAACGGTAATTTTGAGGCCAATGTTCTTCATGCTTGTATTAAGTTTATTCAACATTCTTTGTAAGTCCTCGATTGATTCTGCCATAAAAATCTTATCATCTGCGAAAACTAACCCACACACTTGGACGATTTCGAGATCTACACCTTCTTCGTCGAAGAGGGCAGTTTTTAAAACACTATCCATGAATATGATAAATAGCCACGAGGACATGACGCATCCTTGCTTCACGCCTTGCATAATATCGAACCAGTCACTCAGTTTCCCTTTTACCATTACACTCGCTTTACTACCTGTATATATTGTTTTTATTGCTTGTAGGAGCCCTCCATTTACTCCGTACTCTTGGTCTTCCCTCGGAGGTATTCGCTTTTCCGAAGTTTAGTCCTGAAATTTCTGTACAAATAGCCAAAGTATAGTATCTGAGAGGTATTCGTACCGAAATTTCGGTACGAATAGCTTCCAGATATGACTGGCTATTTGAACCGAAATTTCGGGGATGAACTTTCGAAAAGCTGATACCTTCGACTAACGCCCTGGACTAACGAAAGTGTAACACCTCAGGGGGAGAGGGCTGAGGTGTTGGAAAGGGGTATGGAATATGGATGTGACTACATTATTTCTGTGACCAGCCACGGAGGTGTCTTCCCGCCTCCCACGAGACGTTGGGAAAGGGTGAGGATGTGACCAAAATTAATTTTATGACCAGTCACAGAGAGCCCCCCCCCCCATAACACGTTATAAAGGAGGTAGGGGTTTGACCAACATTATTGTTGTAACCAATCACAAGGGTGCCTTTGCGCCCCCCACAAGACGTTGGAAAGGGATAGGGATTTTACAAACATTATTTCTGTAACTAGTTATAGGGATGATCCCTAATATTCCCTACCCCTTTGGAAAGGGGTAGGGGTGTCATGTAAAATATTGGTTTTTCAGAAAAACTGTATATTACATAAAAGGTGTACTTTCAGGAAAACAACAACTTCTATTTGAAGCTTTTTTGTAATTTTTTATTATCTACTGAAATTAAGCGGGAAAACATGACATTCTTATAGTTTTTCAGAGTTTTCACCTCAAAATGAATAGGTATACGGAGTTTCAAATTAATCGGAGGTATTCTCTTTTCGGAAGTTTACTCCTGAAATTTCGGTACAAATACTCAGAATAGTATCTGACAGCTATTCGAATCGAAATTTTGGTACACATAGCCAAAGTCGTAGTTCGGAGATATTTGTACCGAAGTTTCGGCACACGTAGGCACTTCCTTTTTACAAATGAAACAAAAACTACGCGTCCCATCAAAAAGTGATGATTAATAATAAATCTCTACATCTTTTTCCGAGTGCACAATTTTGGCCTGTTCATCTTTTTTGTATCTTGTATGTTTTGATAAAAATTTGAATTTTCGATTTTTCAAGAAAATCAAAAAGCGACTTACAACAATATTGTAGGGTATTCTAGAAGAAACATTTGTCTTTTTTTGACTTTTTTTCATATCGTTCGTTGTTTGGCTTAAAATCTTCATTTTCGTTTGTTTTTTGCAATTTTGTAAATGCTATAACTCCAGTGATTTTTGTTTTATCGAAGAAAGTAATTAAGATAAATTGCTGGTCTTTTTGAGTATCGCAAACATCTGTACAGAGAATTTTCAAATTTGCAAAAAAATGGTCTCAAACATTTTGAAAAAGAGCTCATTTTTTGAATTTGCAACAAAAACGGCTGTCTAACGAACATGAATCTTTTCGAAACAAAATGCTTGAAGATGAAATAAATCCAAAATCTGTTTAAAATTGCCTTCTACAAGTCATTTTGAACCTCGTTTTTTCATTTCATCCAAAATTATGCAAGGATAATTTTGATAAATCCAATGGTTTGAGAAACAAACAAAATGCATGATGTTAGTTAATAAGTTCTCAAATCTGGCCGAATTTCAGCTTCCAGAATTTCCCAATTTAAGTAAAATATTATTCCTGTGTTATTTGGCCGAAGGTACATAATATTAGGTAATAAACAATACTCAAAACACTAAGCTGGATCTAATAAGCTGAAATGATTCTGTCAATACAATAGTAGGGTCGATGAATGTGAGTTTAAATGGTTCCTTTGAATTATATTCGTCATGCCTAATCCCTATTATGACCAATATATTTTCGGCAAAATATTTCGGTCCGAATAAGGGATTAGAGGAGGAGCACAGATCTTCGAAAGGAGTAGTGAAGAAGCTATTACTGATCTTGTGGCCTAGAATCAGACAAACAAGTATTCACAACAGGTTGTCACCTTTCCAGACACCTGCAAACGCAGTTTCAGGAAGGTACAGAGTAAAATCCCATGCGGTCCCCCTCCCCCTACCCCTCAGGCATAGCGCCCTGAGCAACCACACAGCTTGCACACCCCGAAAATTGGCTCTGAGTTTAAATGAAGTGATTGAAATTAAAAAGTTTAAAATTGTATTGTTCAAAATGAAAATAAATAAAAATTCGACGATCTGAAATTGATTCCTCAGTAATTGAATAATAATTCATTAATTTTGAATGGTTACAGTTTTAGATCTCTAAATTTTAATATTGAACCCTAAATTTAAAATTTTTCATTTTCACAGGTTTTCACCTTGTAATGAAAATTTAAAATATTTAAATTTGGAAAGTATAACTTACAATGTGAAAAATTTTATTTTTCAATTGATTTAAATTTACTTAATATAATTGAAATTTTAAAGGGTTTGGGTACAAAAAAATGTTAGTATCAGAATTCTTGGCAACGGAACATTTTTTCAGTTTTAAATGAAGTGCAAATTTGTTTGATTTTCAACATTCCGTGATAGAAATTTTACATTTTTAATGTTTCCTATTTAAAAGAACTATATTTCGAACTTTTTTTTAGAATAGTTAAATTTTACAGGATCATAATTGAAAACATTTTCACGTTGAACGGTGAAAATGGCAATGAATTTATTGTTTGATCTCAGAAAAATTTGTCTCATCAATTTTAATGTTGAATTTTATCATTCTTTCAATATAATAACAATTAGAAATTAGAGAATTTTAGAAGCTTCAAATTTTGAATATTCAAATTTTGAACATTCAATTTAGTTTTAATTTGCAAATTGTCAAATTTTAATCACTTCATATTGAAAATTATTCAATTTTGTACTCTTCTAGTTTTTAATAATTGTCCTATTTTCGAAAGTTCAATCTGAAATCATTCAATTTGGGGATTCTTTAATTTAAAATAAAATTGTTCAATTTTAAATTCTTGTATTTAGAATGGATAACACGTTTAAAATATACAAAGCATGAAGAACGCTATCGAAGCGTCATAATAATATATATCGAAGAAAATGACGAATTGAAACCAAAAAAACGAGCAAAAGTGACTTATTTCTAACCCAGAAAGTGACTTAAAGTGTCTAAATTTTTTTTAAATTAAAATAATACAATAAAATTTGAAAAAATTTGTTAGAAGTCGGGGCGAATTTGAATGAATTCAGAATAAATTCATAGGAATTTAAAAAAATTCGAATTCAATTGAAAGGAATCTAATTTATAACTGATTAACACAAGTGACATATCGTTGGAATCACCAAGAAACGTAGATTTCGAATATAATATTATTAAATTAATAATTATCAAATTAAAAAATGTTCATGTTTCATGTTGTATTCCTCATTAGTACAAAGGACCCCCCGCAGTGCTACTGCAATAATATAATTACGGGAAATTTCCGGCAATAAAAATAATCTCTTGTTGGTTTGGGTTCCAGTTTAGAAATATCCAGTGAATATACAATTATTTTTATTTTTAATTCGAACAATAATTTCTAAAACCTTCAAACATTAACAAAATTTGTTGATGAAAATATTTGATTTTTCAATAAATAAATAATATTTAACAAACAAATTTAATTGTTCAAATTCGGGAATATAATTCAGGAATGTTCTCATTCCGGATTTTTATAGGAAGTGTCTTTTTATACTGAAACTTTGGTACAAATATCTCCGAACTACGACTTTGGCTATTTGTACCGAAATTTCGATTCGAATAGTTGTCAGATACTATGCTTTGACTATTTGTACCGAAATTTCAGGAGTAAGCTTCCGAAAAGCAAATACCTCCGATTAATTTGAAACTCCGTATACCTATTCATTTTGAGTTGAAAACTCCAAAAAACTATAAGAATGTCATGTTTTCCTGCTTAATTTCAGTAAATAATAAAAAATTACAAAAAAGCTTCAAATAGAAGTTGTTGATCTCCTGGAAATACACCTTTTATGTAATATACAGTTTTTCTGAAAAACCAATATTTTACATGACATCCCTACCCCTTTCCAAAGTCTTATGGGGGGGGGGGGGGGGGCCCCTCTGTGACTGGTCACAGAAATATTGTAGGTCACATCCTCACCCTTTCCCAACGTCTCGTGGGGGGCGGGAAGACACCTCTGTGGCTGGTCACAGAAATAATGTAGGTCACATCCATACCCCTTTCCAACACCTCAGGGGGTGCGGCGTTAGTCGAAGGTATCAGCTTTTCAAAAGTTCATCCCCGAAATTTCGGTATAAATAGCCAAAATCGTAGCTGGGAGCTATTCGTGCCGAAATTTCGGTACCCTTAGACACGGCTTTGTAAAAAAGTGATTTAAAAATAAAATGAATTAAATTTATTGACAAACGACACAAACCACGAAAAAAATTAATAGACAGAAGTTGTTCGCTCAGAAAAGAGCTCCATATTTTCTATTAATCATTTTTTTATAAGAATCGTAATTTTTGTTCCAATTGTGAAGAATAACATTAACAATAACAAAAATTGGAAAAACGTCGCAAGGTACGAAAAAAGATTAATAGACAAAAGTTGTTCAACCAAAAATATCTACAAATGTGTTTTAAACTTTTGTTATAGGAATACATTTAAAATAAAGAAAATTAACTTTTTGGAAAAACGATACACGCTACAATAAAATTTTATGTAACAAAATTTTTCGCCTAAATAAATTTGAAAATTTTCTTAGAACCACTTCACGCTGGGATGCTTGTTTTTGGTTCAAACCGTAAAAAATGACATTGACATGATAACAATAAAATTGTTTTTCTCTTATAGGATGCGCACTTTTTTCAATTATAAAAACAAGACAAGGAAAATACGTCTGTTTTTAATATCAATGCATATTATGAATTGTAATAATATACATTTATTGGAATAATATTAAATTTTCACGGCAGCTGAGGATAAAATCAAATGCAAAATCAGTTGATTGCAGTTGACGAATTTGAAATATAATAAAAATTGTTGCTTCAAATAACAAAAATGTGCAACAATACTATCTCCAGTTCTAATACAGATATAAAGCGATTCAAACTTCAAACTGTAACGGATAGGCTCCAAAATTATTCACAATCTCCCTGAAGGATGTGATTGTGTTATTTTCGGTGGAAATTCGATATTTTCGGCCATTTTTTTCTGTTGGAAAATATGAGAAACCAGTGAGGGTGCATTTTATTGCCGCGGGAAGGCCCCCTGTGACTGGCCATAGAAATAATGTTGGTGAAACACCTACCCCTTTTCCAAGGTCTCGTGGGGGCGGGAAGGCACCCCTGTGACTGGCCACATAAATAATATTGGTCCAGCCCCCCTTATTTTTCGGGACTAGACATAGCCAAAATTTTAATTTTCAAAAAAATTTTTCAACCAAGAAGCAGCGATTTTTCAATAAAATAGTAAAATTTTGAATCGTAGAGATGATTTTTTTCAAATTTTCAATCAAAAAAGGAAGATAGGTTTACGTCTAAATTTACGTTTAATTTTTCAAAAATCAGTTTTCAACCAAAGAAGAAACTAATTTGAATATTTGGTTGAAAATTCGTTTTTTTGTGTGTAAAACTTGAATTTTTTAACTGAAACTTTAACCTTTCCATTTTTAGTTCCTCATAGAGGAAGCTTTGTAATGGTCCGGCAATTGTCCGGATGTTTGTGTGTGTGTATGGATGTCTGTGCGGATGTCACCCTTTTTTGTGAACACGATAACTTGAAAACGGTTGCAGATAAATTGATGAAATTCAGAGGGTTTATTTTTATCACTAATATCTTGAAACTGACCTAAGGATTTCTAAAAATATTCAATGCCTTTTTTTATCATTCAATAATATTTTAAAAATCGGTTTTTTATAGCAAAACTTTTTTCATTAGCATAATTCAAAGTTAAGGCAAGAATATAAAAGATTCCTTGGTCCGAGACGACTCGATTGATCTGTAATATTAATACATTTTATTAAAGAGTAGGAAAGTTATGGTAATTTACATATTTTGAAAATCGGTTTTTTATAGTAAAACTTTTTTCATAACCATAATTCAAAGTTGATGCAAGAAGAAAAAAAATGTGTTGATTCGAGACGAATCGATTGACCAATAACATCGATACATTTTAATGAAGAGTAAGGAAGCTATGGTAATGCATAATATTTGAAAACTCGGTTTTTTATAGTAAAATTTTTTTCACTAACATAAATCAAAATTTATGCGAGAACGGAAAAGATTCCTTTTGATTCGAAGCAAATCGATTGATCGATAATATTTTTACACTTCATTGACGATTAAGGAAGTTATGCTCGTTTATAATATTTGAATCATCTGTTTCAAACAGAAAAACTTTTTTCATTGACATAATTCAAAGTTGACCAATGAATAGAAAAGAGTTTTTGATCATAAATTTTCAAATAGAATAATTCTGACAATTTTGATAAAGAAATCATGAAGCTGGGAAAAGGATAGGGTATGACAGAACTTTCCCCTTCCCTTTTGCAGATCAAAAAATTATCATTTAGAATACAAAATTTGATTTCTCTGATTTGTCTTTATAGTTAAAAAAATTGTATTATTTTGTAATTTTGTATTTTTTGTAAATTTCTATTTTTAAATTGATCAAAACGAAGAATTTAGTTTGTTTATTATTGAAAAGAATAACTAATGCTTCCTCTATGAGGAAGCAATTACATTTGCTGACGGGAAGCAAAGTGATTGTGAAATGAGCATCATATGCTTAGAAATACAAAGTGGAAACACTCGAGATAGAATTCACAGCTAGTTTATTGGATATTTATCTTTTATACTTGAGAAGTCATTTTTTCAGTTAGAATTTTTTTTCTTTGTTGGGAATTGAACTATTTGCTTGAAAACTCATGCATTTCGTTAAAAAAACGTTTTCGTAGAAATTTAACCTTCTTGGTTGACAATTCAACTACTTGATTGAAAGTAGGACTATTTTGTTTAAATTCAGTTTCCTGGTTGAAGGTTCTTGATTTGATTTAAGAATGTTTTCGTTGAAAATTCTGTCATTTTTTAGGAAATAGTAATAGTAAAACATTACTTTTTTTCAAAATTAAAATATTTTTTTTGGCTGGATATGCAACATTTCAGTTATAAATTAATTTCTTTGATTGAAAAATAAACAACTTTGTTTAAATTTTTTTCTGGTAAACTATTAATTTTTTGAAGTGGAAATGTGACCATTTCACTTTTGGTTAATAGTTTATTATTTTTACTTAACAGTCCAACTATTTCCTTGAAAATCTGTATTTTTTGTAGAAACTTAATCTTCTTGGTTGAAAATTCATGCTTTTGGTCAAAAATTCAACTATTCGGTTGAAGATTAATCTACTTTGTTGAAAATGAAATAATGTTTCTCCAAAAATATCCTATTTGGTTCAAAAATTAACTGCTTTGTTGAAAATTCGTCTGTTTTGGTTGACTCCACCTGTTTTTGATTTAAAATGAAAATCGGTTTTGGTTGAAGTATCAACTATTACATTTTTCGTTGAGAATGTATCTCTTTTGGTTGAAAATTTAACTGTTTTGTTGAAAAATCATTGCTCTTGGTTACGTGTTTCTTCTTAACTTTAAATTTAACCATCCTAGTTGAAGGTTTTGAATTTTGGTTGAAAATTCAGCTTTTTGGTTGAAAATTAAACTATTTTGTGAAAAAATCCGTTCCTTTGTTGGTTGAAACTAATTTTTTAGCTCTAAATTGCATTATTCAAACCAAAATTCTACGATAAATACTTGCAATTTAATCTTGATGCCATTCCAGTATTTCATGTTCAAATTTAATATCAAGAGAATACATGTAAGTAAGATCGAATTCAATACACAATTTCACTTTTGAGCGCGTAGTTCATTCATAAGTTAAGTCAGTTTTAAGTAATAAAAAGTTGTGTTATCATGTGTTTTACATGTTTTTCCATAATTTTATACAACTTTTATTGCATTTTCGTTTGTTCTCGATGTACAGTTTACAGCGGCCGTTCAGCGGCAGCAAAGCGGCTGCCACGGGGCACAGCTAGTTTTTCATAAAATAAAGAATTATTGTATCGTACTTAATTCACAAAATAATTTTAACAAAAACCTGTATTTCAGTAGAAAATTTATTCAAACAATTTCCAATTGTTATACGGTATTAAAACCTTGTACATATTATCTATTGTCAACATTTTTTTTCTCAATAACTTTGTTAAATAAGCGTACTATTTGGAGCGTGAAATGAATATGTTATGCATTCGTTTATTGAATTTGTTTATACCGTTAAAAATTATTTTAAATGTATAAAAAATGGTGAACATGCATTATATTTACGTATATCCGGAACCAAAAATTGGAAAAACAGTCTCCAAATTCTTTGGAACTTGAATTGATTTTTTAACAGGAACATGCATTTGCTTTGGCACAAATCGCTTGCTCAATTTCCGAAGTTCTTTCCAGGATATTTTCAACTTTTATTTTATTTATTCAGAAATTGCACAATTATACAGTTAATCCAATTTTTTAGCGTATCCGTCGATAATACGTCTGCCACAGTTAAAACCTTTTTTGTGCATTATAAAATTGGGGTCATTTTTTGACAAAACCATATTCGACCTAGAGTAAACAATTCTGAAGTTATTTTGAGAAACATAGTATTCTTAGCATTTTCAAACATAGCACCATAGCCGTACACATATGGCTGAAGAATTTTTACGGTTGAGGACTTTTGACAGTATGCTTAGAAAACCGTCCTCAAACACTTCGTAAAAAAATTCTACTCTTTAGGATCTTTTTATAAAATTTGGAATGGACTGGTCTAAAAGAGATTCGGTCCCCTAAATCTGAGGAAAAATAGTCTGCAAATAGAAAGCAAGTTTCTAAGTAAATTTGTAGAAAGGGACGGTGCGCTCTTTCGCGGTTATTAATAATCAATAAACAAAAAGTCTATTTTGGCGTTATTTCAAGCGTAGTTTTTCATAAGCTAAACGCCTTTTCTACAAAGCCTTCACGCGCAGAGATGATTCGATCGAAAATCATTTACTTTATGTCGTTGAAAATCATGTAGTTTTTCATATAATTAATTTTCTAAGAGAGGCCCGCCTTGAGAATGGTCACGGTTATTAATAGTCAATAAACAAAAAGTTAATTTTAGCGTTATTTTAAGCGTGGTTTTGCATAAACTAAACGCCTTTTCTACAAAGCCTTCACTCATAGATGATTCGATCGAGAATCATTTACTTTATGACGTTAAAAAGCATATAGTTTTTCATATAATTAATTTTCTAAGAGAGGCCCGCCTTGAGAATTGTCACGGTAATTAATAGTCAATACACAAAAAGTCAATTTTAGCTTTATTTTAAGCGTAGTTTTGCATGGAAGAAACGCCTTTCTGCAAAGCCTTCAGGCAGAGATGATTTAATTCGAGAACCACTTTCTTCATGTTGTTAAAACATATATTGTTTTCAATATAATTTATTTTCTAAAAGAGGCCTGTTATTAAAATTGATATAAAGTTCAATACTCAAGAAACAAAAGAGCAATTTTCCCATTATTCTTAGAGCATTTTTGCATGAGCTAAACCTTTCTTCTACGAAGCTTGCATAATTCATCGAGAATACATTGTAAAATTAGCTTCCCACCATTTTTCAAATTTATTCACTATAATCAGCTGAGAATCGAGATTTAGAAATGTAGCGATGTTATAATATAATGTTATAATTCTGCAAACGTGCAATCATAAGCAGAAGTTTCATCTCGCTAAAGGTCTACAGTAATGCCCCGACCTTACCGACATTCCAGTTTTTACAAAGATCGGTTAAAATTCCATTTTTCTCTTCTATAATTAAGAAAAAATATGGAAAAATGTGTTAAAAATGTTCAGCTATGCATTACGAGCTTAATAATTTATAAATAAGAATAATTATATATGCGATCCACGAAACTAGAATAGATCGGTAGTGACCTCTGGCGGTAAATCCAGGAACTAAAATACCGGTTTCTCGCAGAATTTTTCTGGATTTATTTTGCTTCAGTTTGTGCAAACTTTTGTTTAAATGAATGAATTATTCAATCTTTTTTTACACGTATCATGTTCATTATTAGTTTCCGCATGGCGGGCTTCTCGATATTTGAACATAAACATGTTTTGGAATTGGATAATCTAATGTTTTGTTTATAACAATTTTTTTTCTCAATATTTTGGATTTTTAAGAGAAGCCCGCCATAGATTTCGGTTACCTCTTTACAGTGCAAAAAAAATTATTTGAATTCATGCATTATTTTGCGAATTTTTTTGCACAAACCGATCGGAGGAAGTTACCGTTTCACCTTAAGAGACGGACGGAACTATTTGTCTCTTTCACTCTCATGAGTTTCCCACATGAAACGGCACCTTAAGTCGGCCATTTTAATCTTGCTTCTCCGAAAAAGCGGAATGCGAACGACGCATAAAAATAAGCCATTGGCAATACATGCGCGCGCATCGCGTCCACGCTACTGCTATGCCAAGTCTACGTCAAGTCAATGCTATGTCGGTTTCTCAATCCTATTGTGGACTCTCCATGAGAAATGAATTTTATGTGTCAATTATAATGCAGAACATTCTAAAACTTGAAGATAATAACGATGATATTATTAAAGTTGAAAAAAAAGAAATATTCAAAATTTTAATTGAGCGTTAACGTAAGATAAGAGATGTGATTGAGAGCTCTTTTACTTAATGCTAAAGCATTAATTAGAGTTTGCGTTCTAAAATTCTACGTCACTATCTAGAACATAATAATATCTATACTTGTTTAGCGGTGTTGATTTTAGAGATTTTGATGCACTCGTTGTTTACTAAAATCAGATATAATGAACCAATGTTGCTTTTCCAGCGGTGTATGAAATACCTTATATTGAATGCTTATTGCAATGGTGTCATACTAAATTAAAAAAAAATGGTTTTTATTTCCGTCTGATTCACTCATGACCCCTTTGATGCACGCCGACATCATATGCCAGAGGTGTCATATTCCATATATAATAAACGATTCCTGATTAACAAAATTCCATTCAGATGACATCATCATAATGACAATACAAAATTTAAGTGAAATTAATGCTCAATATAGAATGATATTAGAACACGAGAAAAAATATATACAAGCTGTTTATCGATACCAGCAGATTACTTCCCTCATTGGCAAAACATAAATAAAAATAAAGAATTGTATTTTTATTTGAAACAACTTCACCCCTTATGACATGCATATTACATTTTCTTAAATTCATTTAAGTTTTGTTTATATAATTGAGAAACCATTGATGTCAAGCTTCAGACAATTCCTATAAGTAAATTTTCAAAGCTATTTTAGTTGTGCACCAATTCAGTTTTGCTAACGCAAAGAAACAATTCTGATAAAACTTCAATTTCGTACATCTTCAGAATTAAAATTTTCCAAATTTGTTGTCAAGGAGATTTTTTCTTTTTGGTTCCATGATGTCTTCACATTACATTTGTTGAATAAATAATTTAATGTTTGAATACATAAAAGTGTTTTATAATTTTGAATTACTAATGCAACTGTCATGAGAATCATCGAATCCCAACCATTTTATATTGCTCCTATTATAAATGTTAACATTTCTGTTAACCAATTTGGAGTGTAATCTTTTCTTTAAAATATGTCTATACTTGACAACACATACGTTTTTTCTCGTTTTAAATTTGTTGGTTCCTTATGATTACTATTTATTTTAAACTTTTTCGGTATTTGCAATAAAATTTTCGTTTCTCTTCAGTGGAAACTTCGTTTGGCTTAATTCCAATAGCTCGATGACATGTCCAACAAGCATTAAGCTTGTATCCTGATAGTCTTGAGTATATGTCACCAGTACTGAATAATGATATGAATAATTGTGAAAATTTCCCTTGTCTAATTTTCAGTGTAACCTTTTTCAAAACCGTGTTTATACTTACCCTTGGTTTGATCTTTTTGACATAGGCGATAAAACTCTCCTTTTCATTGAGCAGTAACTTCATTTGGTTTCATATTCCAATTTAAAATTAGTAAAAATTTGTTCCGAAAAAACCTAATATTATCAGTTAATTACAAAAAGGCGTACTTACTCTATTTATCTATTATAGGTATTATAAGAATCATTAAAACTTAACCATTTTATAAATAACTTATTTTCACGTCTCTTTAATCAGGGTGGCCGCTGGTTAGGAAAGACCTGAAAATCAGAGAGAGACAGAGAATTTATAAAAGAAGCACTTTAAGGTGGTTTCCGAAAAAATCGATCTCTGGTAGAATTGTTTAAAGTCGAACTTCTATTTCAAGCAGAATGTTTTTTTATATGCTTAATTAATTTAAAAATTTTCTATCACACTGATGTCGAGATAATTGATGTTAAAGATGACCACTTTAACACAGAAGGCATGGGCAATTGCAGAGGCACTCTCCATATTTTAATTTGTAGTAATAAAACGCTATGGTAGAGAAATCAAAAGAATGTGTCTACTTGTGCTGCTTGAAAATACAAATAAGTCAGAAAAATAATAAAGTCTCTTTACCACGTACTTTTCTAGATAATCGAATGGAAAACATTGAAATTTTAATTACTTTCAAACGCATAAACGTCAAAGATTCGGGATCCGGCAACACTGTCCCCTCTCTCCTGCTTTTCTTGCTGCAGAAACTTGATACACTAACACACACGTTTACACACAGTTGGTCAGCGATGGTTAGTTTCAAATTGCGACGTTTCACGATCTACGAATCTGCCGCTGGCATAGGATTGGCGACTATACGTATACACACACTAGGAATTCTAATCCAGGAGCGCATTCAAATATTGAGTATGCGGGACCATGCAATTTTTTCAATACAGCATACAACGACAGGCGCCCCACGGGACTCCAATATTTGTACGAGTGTGGGACTCGGAAACTACCTTAAATAACTACCAAGAATAATAAGTTTAAAATGGTTATCTTTCATTCATTAAAAATTCTATTCTTAAAATGTTGCAGAATTATAATTCAAGTGTTAAAATATTATTGCTCAGGACTCACGGACATTAAATTCCATGTACAGTGAGCATTAAAATTCAAAGACGGTCATTTTAAAGCATGCTCGTTTTAGCTTCCACACTAATAATTAATTTCAGTTGTAAAAAATTGTATAATTGACCTAGGATTTCCCTCCGATCGAGTTTTTTAACTTTGCAGGTGAAATATTTATCCTGAAATCCTTTCAAAGGTCTAAAATTAAATACATATGTGACGTGCGCCGAAGAAAGGGGGCTTACTCTAAAAAAATCGACATCGAGGTTTTTACAGCTTTCGATAGGTTTTGAGTTGCTCTTTTTATTGAAATCAGCGGAAAAAAATTTCGAGCGTTATTATTGCTAATAATTGAGTTGTTAGGTACCCGAGATAGCAGGCTTTCGCTCGAGAGCTTGAGATCCCGTGAAACACCTTCCACCACTCACCACTACATCTCCGCGTCTCATCTATACCCGTCCGTGAGCTGCGTCTTTGACCTATCTCTTTTCTCGTGAGAATGTAGTGGTAAGTAGAGAGAGAAGATTTCGTGAGTCTTCCCTCTCTCCTGAAAGTCGCGTCTATCCGGTCGACTTCGACCGCTCGCCCTGAAAAATCTTACTTTTCAGAGTAAGTTCCCTTTCTTCGGCGCACGTCACATATGAAGTAACTTATAGGCTTGGTCGAGATTTTGAATTCTATCTATATTATTCTGTAGAATTTGAAATATCTGTGGATTATAATATGGTAAAAACTAGACAACTCATGTATGAAAATAAACTAAAAACATTATTTCAACATATAAAAATAGACTAAAGTGTATTTTCATAAATAAATTGTTATTTACAAATGCATGAAAATCACTTTAAATTACAAGTACGTGAAATTTAAGTTAGGTTTGCAATTTAAAAGTGCTTGAATTTTCAAGAATTTTTCAACAGTTCTGCAAAGGTTTCATTTTGATCATCTTTAAGCATATGCATAGATTCGTAGAAAGCATAAGAAATTCAGTGTTTAAAAATTCTCAATCTGAATGGCGTGAACACTCTGATTTCTCAAGCAGTATAATAACGATTAAGAATTATGTTTGGAGATTATATTATAATTCCGCGTGTCTTTACATATGCCTAAACAAAAGTTTACTTAAAAAACTGAGTTTTTCAAAGGACTTGAAAGATTGCAGTTTATTGCCAGTCTTAAAAACGCGCCCTGATAGGTGTTTTTGATATATCTGGTTTTCACAACCTTTTTATTTCAATTAAGTTCAGAGGTAGACTTCCTGCATTGCATTTTATGATATCTAACATCAAACCATGAAGTTTAATCACATTCTTAGACCATTATCAATTCTTCAAAACCGGTATTCATATTACTCATATTTTATCAGGTGCTCCTTGTTCCAAGAAAAGGCATAAGAATCCACAGCCGAAGAACGCAGTATGTGCATTAAATGAACTGAAAACAGGTGCAGTTTACAAAGTTGTATCCCAAACTGGCCCAACTCATGCTCCTGTTTTCACAATAGCTGTACAAGTTGACGGACAGACATACGAAGGGAAAGGTCGTACTAAAAAATTAGCAAAACATGCTGCAGCTGAACTCGCTCTAAGGAATATTGTTCAATTTAGAAATGCTCCTGAGATAGTCAGAGTTATCAACACTAATTGTCCAACGACTCCACTGGAGCCAGATTTCACGAGTGACGTTACCGAACGTGATAACCATCTGGTAAACGCTTTCAAAACTCTATCCCAAGAACCAAAGAACGCCAGTAAATTTTTGGATAAAGGTCCAGTCGCTTTAATCAACGAATTATATCCAGGCGTTGCTTACAAATGCACTTCTGACACGGGCGAAAGTTACGCAAAGTTTACCATAGCAGTGACAATAGATGGAGAGTCTTTCGAAGGAACAGGTCCCAGCAAAAAGCTGGCGAAAGCGGCTGCGAGTAAAGCAGCTTTGGCTAAGTTGCGTAATGTCCACAGCTCATCGTTCTGTATTCCATTACCAGTGAGAGTAATGCCTAGCTATGCAAATTCGGGACATTGGCAAGAACAGATGAGCCTACCACAAATGTTAGCAGATAAAATAGGAAAAATGGTCAATCAAAAGTTCACTGAATTAGTACAGAATAAACCACAACATGCCAGGCGCAAAGTTCTAGCTGGAATAGTTCAAACCAAAGGCACGGATACAGAACTAATCTGCGTGACAACTGGTAATGACGCTTCAGATAAAAGCTGACTTTTATTCGAATTTAATGTAATCCGATCTTCTAATTAATATTTTTTCTTGCAGGTACTAAATGCGTTTCCGGAGAGCATATAAGCGTAAGTGGTGGGGCTCTGAATGACTGCCACGCAGAAGTCATAGCACGACGATGTCTGTGTGAATTCCTCTATCGACAGTTGGAGTTGCATACAGAGAATCGAGGAGAAGAATCCATTTTGGAAAAAGCTAAGAAAGGATACAAACTTAAGCAAGGTATTCAATTTCATCTTTATATTAACACTGCTCCTTGCGGCGATGCCAGGATCTTTTCTCCCCATGAAGAGAACGAGTCAGTCGATAAACATCCAAACAGACGTGCCAGGGGACAGTTAAGAACCAAAATCGAATCAGGCGAGGGAACTATTCCTGTGAAGAGTTGCGAAGGAATCCAAACATGGGATGGAGTTCTCATGGTAAATATATGTGGAATATTATTGTTTATTTTTAAATCGCAGGCCTCGGACTCATGTCAACATTGCCACTTTTTGTTACTTTTTTCACCGAAGCAACTGTTTTTGAACTATTTAAAAAAAAATTCTACTGATGCTCACATTTTTTTACATTGTCCACCAATACAGCCATTTGCCAATTAACCTAATTTTTATTTTTCCGATTTACTATTTGCCATCATTTGCATATACTCTTTCTTTTTTCACGAATGACCATTTGGTATTTTTTGTTTCATTTTGCCGAATGAGCATTTCCCCTAACCTAAATATTTTGAAACTACTATTTGTCATAATCTTAATTTTTTCCAGTAGCCACGTAAGGGCCGCTCAAGTATTACGTCTCACCTGTGTAGCCGTCGAGCCTGAAATGTGAAGTGTCAAGACAAGACGAGGTATACTTGCCGCCTTGCATTTCTTGTATTTCATTTGCCTCGAAAATATTGAGGTCTTGTCTTGGTCTTGTCTCGCCGTCTTTAGTTTCCCCTACTAGATGTGCGAACGCCCATCATTCAAAGAAAATCCCTGAGACCCTACTTTACTTCATTCTTCCGAGCAGGGGACTTTTGTCTTTCAGCCGGGCAAATTGTCGAATTTTTCTTTTTTTAATTTTCTAATTAGCGATATGAAAATAGAATATTCGGAATCAACAAATTTTTGCGATTCCCGGCATATGTAATTTGTCCAGAAAAGTTTAAGTATTTCCCCAACGTCATCCTCAGAGAATTTTAATTTAGTCGCCCTTCTCAGGCAGTTGGCTTAGCGAAGAAAAGATGGACATCTGCGAACGAAGCTCAATAGTTCAGGCGCCCTATTAAAAGGGCCTATTTTGAGCGTTACTTGTTATCTGAAATTTGACTTTGGATTCTTGTAGCGTTTACATGTAGAACGAAAGCCAATACGTTTAAGTATAAATCCTGGGACCCATCGTATGTGTAAACAGTATTTGAGATTAGAAAAAACAGGATTTTGGTTTATTGCAGCAACCCTATTTTTCTGACAAAAAAAAATGTTGTTACAAAATTTAGATTTCAGAAAGATCTGCAAAATGATGGGGCGTACGTTAAGGTCCGTTCATTTTGTTTACTTGGAAAAAAAATAAAAACCATCCCTGCCACTCTTAAAAAGTGTGTAAAAATTCAGCCCAAAATAGTTGTACTCTGAAGTCCATTTAACGGCCCTGGAAATCGAGTCTAAATCGTAGAAAATGGATTCAGGCCAATCGGCGAAGCCATTTTGTCTGATTTTTTGTATAAATAATCTAAAGGGTATAAAGACTGCCGGTACATGTCGCTTTTTTCGAAAAAAATATATTTTCATGTAACAAAGAAAAAAAGAAAAATTACTTTTTGTGGTACATTGTTCTACTATTAAGCTAAGCAAGGAGCAGGTAAGGCAGTTATCGTGCTCGCAATTTCTTTTGCTCGACCCTAGTGGGAAAAGGAAAAACTACGATCCGTTATAACTCAAGTTTGCAGGTTATGCAGCGTCCACTATGACTCACATTGTTTCATTCAGGGGTGAGCACACCGTATACGAAAACTAAGGGCCCCTACTCAAAGCAGTGGGTAAATTCCCAAAAGATTGGGTGGGTGGCAAAATTACTCCGAAAGTAGTACCTTTTGTACATTAAATGACAATACACAAGCTCTCTGTATAAACGGGCAGATTATACAAACATGCAAGATATCGATAATGTGTCGCCCAATTTCCTCCGAAAATAACAGATTGATTCGCATTAGACACAAACTTTGCATGTTTGCACAACTCAGGGGCTGTCTGCAATAACCGGTTATAGAAGTCAAGCCCTTAATATTTTGAGCCTGAGAGCTCCTAATTTAAAAATCTTACAAAGCAATTTCTCAATAATTATATTGTGTTCATCAAAAATTTTTGCAATATAACTTTAAAAAACGTAAAATTATGGATGATCGTAGAAAACATTCTTTTAACAAATAATTTGTTTATCAAAATTTTTTTTGTTCGTTATATAATATTGGAACATCTTTAAGGAATGTTCCTCTATAACGAAAAAAAGACGTTTTTGCAAACATCATTCAGAATCATGAATTTTGTGTAATTTCAGTTGAAACTCAACAATTCTTTTCACAATTACCCATACAATCCGAATAAAAAAAGGGCCCTGGAAATCGATTGTAAATCGTAAAAAATGGATTCTGGCCAAACGGCGAAGTCATTTTGTCTGATTTTTTGCATACATCCTCTAAAGAGTATAAAGACTGGCGGTACAGTTCAGCTTTTTCGAAAAAAATCTATTTTTCATGTAAAAATTAAAAGAAATAAATTTTCCTCGACTTCATTCAGGGGCGAACACATCGTGGGTGCAGGTGGTTGGAAGTGGATAATATCATGAAATACAGACTTTAAGTGAAATCAAACTTGTAACCCTTTTCCCAGCCTCTCAAAAGATAAGCTGGGAACCGTTATTTAAATGGCCGCACCAACGCCGGTACAGTAAAGTAAAAGATTGTGATTCGCACTTACCGTGCTGTCGGGCGCCAGACGCCTACTCTGCGTCACTCCACATTATTTCAGAAAATGTTAACTCTAATCATGCTAAATAATTGATATCACCTTAAACTAGCTCAAGGAGAGGGATTCGTGAGGGCGAGAAAAGTACTTTAAAAGTTAAAGTTTAAAGAATTTAATTAAAGTTAAGTCATAGCAATTACAAAATGCTGGCCTTTGAATTTTTACAAAAGGAATTAAACCTCCGAACCATGATGTAGTAACCTCGAAAACTCTTCGGTCTACCGAAGATTTATAATCTCGAATCTTTCATTAAAAATTTCTATTCACTACACTAAAAGAGCTTAACCCACTTTTAAGAAACTATTTCCCACTAAACTGGCTTAATCCTAACATGTTGAAAACAAAACAACAAAGTTCACAAAAGGAGACAGGTCTACCACACCAAACATGGTGTCTGCCTGCGTAATCGAGCAAAATTTATTTCAAAATTCTAAACAAGCTAACCTAAACTCAAACACTTTCATACTACAATTACCTAAGAACACAAGGAAAAGCGGAACACATGACGC